>CAJPEX010004796.1:4522-19572 GCA_905338405.1 Notodromas monacha | reverse complement strand
AATAGCAGCCCAGCCTCAGCCTGGCTGCTTGAAAGCATTTTTTCCCCTTTATTTCCAAATTCCTATAGGCATCAAAGTCTTGTTTGGCAAGCTCTGCCAAGTTCAAAGCATATTTTTGTAAGCATCAAATTGTTTCAAAGCAATTTTGTTAATCTCCAGTTCAAATTGTTCATTTTCCTCTTTGTGAGACAAACTAGCGCATTCTTTTTCCAACACCCTTGCCTTGGTGTTCATTCAGATATGCAATTTTTATTCAAAGTGCTTATGGACACAACCTTTTTTTAAATATCCCAAATTAGCCACACAAGGGTTAAAATTTGGTGGATTTTTGAATAAATGGAATTATTGAATGAAATTTTGACATGCAATCCAAGTTGAAATTATGATGACAAATTTCTGTTCCACACAGACACATACTTCATCATCATGACTTTATTTAATTTTGTAAATTGTTTGTGCCATGAAAGGATGAACTGATATTGTTGTGCCCATTCTTCACCAAACACTTCAAATTAACTCTCAAAATGCACTGAGTTTTATGTTGGACCATACCCAGCAAATAATGGGGATGTTGGGCTGTGGATCATTGAGGAGATGGACTGCTAATGGGTTCTGCTGCAACGCATTATATCAATGGTTGGGATTTTGAGCTAACGCTCCCTTGTTGGCATTTTGAGCTAAGTGTTGCAGGACACGTTGGCAGTCCATTGAGAAAAGGGTTGGAGATGAAGGCCATTCTGAAATGCATTGTAGATGCATTTGGGAATGGTACACCCAACGTTTTGTGGGCAATAAAATGCACCCACATTCTGAGCACCATTAAACAACGCATTAGCAATGTACACATATATAAACATAAAAATAGAATTGGAGACAATATAAATTTGGCCAATTTAAACTATACATAGCAGTACAATATATGAGTACCTGCATTGAAATTAACTATTCCAATTTGAACCAAAAGCATGTACAAAAAAACAAAATGCTGTACTGGTGTACAATTTTGAACTCAGGAAACTCAAGTTTTTCTTTCTGAATTTTATCAACATTCCAGCAGGGGGTTTTCTTCATATTTTCAGAACTGATGATTGATACCTTCAGTTATCATCCTGAAACCCCAATTTCTCACAAAATATCGTCAATTAACGGCAGCACGCAGTTCAATTATTTCGTTGAAAAAATTTTCAGAGCAGAAATCCAGAAAAATGGTCATGGATGCATTTATATTAGGTTCTGCCCCTTTTGATAGAATTTATTGATTCCTTGCCGAAAATTATTTCTCTCGTATTAAAAAGAATAGTACTATAATTCGTTCTCCATCGCACCATTATTCTGCGGCTATTGTCAAGATTTTCCCGCACTTCTGCTTTGTCCGCTAAGCTGAAAAATCCGCCGTGGTTTAAAAAAAAGGAGAGAAACCCTGGCTTGAGGAGGGTGATGGAATAATGGCTTGCTTGCATTATTCGCATCCGGTTTTCTTTTTATCACTCTCTAAAGAATGTTCGTAAAAAAAATGAGGTTTTCACATTCAATAGCCTGAGGCGGCGAGAATAAAGTATTAACGAAGCTGATCGACTCACGCTCCGAGTCGCAGAGGCCAGCAGCGAACATTGGAAAGCACGGCTTTGAATTCCTTGCGAAAGTTTTCGTTGAGCCAAGCATAAAGCAGTGGATTGTAGCAAGTTGAACTCATGGCGAAGCAGTGGAAGGTGAAGAACAAAAGTTCGTAGTAGTACCAGTGACCTATGTTCTCCACCAGGTCGTTGGTCAAGTTGATTGTCGTCAATGGCAGCCAGCTGGATTGTAGCAAGTTGAACTCATGGCGAAGCAGTGGAAGGTGAAGAACAAAAGTTCGTAGTAGTACCAGTGACCTATGTTCTCCACCAGGTCGTTGGTCAAGTTGATTGTCGTCAACGGTAGCCAGCAAATGGAGAACACGCTCACGACAGCCGCAATCATCCTGATTATTACAGATAGCCAAAAAAAAAAAAAGAAATTCATTCCCCACCCTTTTGTCGGTATAAACAGATCAATAAACACCCTTTTCAAAATACAGTCGAACCTTTCTATAAGGTCAAATTTCACGGGACCAGCAAAAAAAATTTGACTTCGGGACGTTTTGAGTTGGGGAGGTTTCTTTAGTTCGGGAAATAAGCGTTTTCGTTGCGGGGAAATGCAAGATCTTCTCGAAAATCAAGACATCGATTTTTTTAAATATTCCAGAGAAGATTTTTTAAAATTTTGAATTGCTTTAAGGTCGGTCAGGATGACTCACAACTCACGAGTAACTCTTTATGCAGCTGACAGGAAATAGTTCCGTTCAGCAACAGCTCGATTCAGTGCTTCAAATTAAACGATGGAAATTTTTGCCATATTTTTAACCAATCATTTTCGTGCGAAGAAAGTTCTTGAATTTCAGAGGCTGCACTCCGACGTAATTTTCAATCGTCGTAATATTCAAAATTAGCAATTTCTTTTAACTTTTTTGAAATGCAGTATTTTTGAGAGAAATTTAAGGTATGATTTTGAGTTACGAGCTGAACTGCATTCTGGAGGCAACTGTGCTTCCACCTGCTATTTTTCTAATCCAAAATTTACAGCATAAAGAATGGTGATTATATTACAGTCAAACCTCTATAAGTCAAATTTCAAGGGACTAGGAAAAAATCAAACCCGGGAGGTTTGGACTTGAACAGATTTTGAGTTATGGAGGTTTTCTATTACTGTATAGGGAAACACGCATTTTAGTTTTGATGAAACATACAAGAATTTGCAGGAAATTGTAAATGGAGATATTCTTGTCTTTAAATGGCCTTTTAAATGAGTTGACAGGATGCTTAACTTGGAGGCAGTGGTTTATAAGTAGTAGTTTGAAAGGAAGTCTTTTGCTTCCTTTCAAAATAAATTGTTACTTATTTCTGGATTTTTTCTCTACTGTGTCAAAAATAATTGCCAAAAGGCCTCAGAAAATTCTAACTAATGTAAGTTTGAGAGGAAAAGCTTTTCAGTTAGGGAGGTCTTTTGTGCATTGTTTCTTGGAAAATTTAGACGGGGACTTAAAAAAATTTGACTTTGAGAGGTTCAAGTTTTCGAGGTTCAAATGTATTTTCTTTTGTGAAAGCAGAGACCTGGAAAATCTTCCTGGAGAAATCGAGCCAAAGATAATTAAAATGTAAAAAAAAAAGTGAATCTATGGAATTGGCTTTAAAAGCCACCTCCATTCGCTTCTTGAACCCTGTTCATACAATGTTGTTTCAAATGTAGTGATGGAAAAGCGGAAAATGTTACATAACAGATGAGAAGTGTTGAGAAAATTGAGAAAGAAGGAATATAATTGATTCGATTGTTCCTGGGTGCAAATTATTCACTAGCGGATCTATTCTTGGATTATTGAGTTATGAAAGAAGGAAAATTAGATTTCAATGCCGATTATTCGCAATCTTTTCTGTGGCTGCATTTTCCGCCCGAAAAATCTTGATTGAATATAGCAGAAATCTAATCATCCCAATTATAATGCCCAGCTGCTGTCTGTCGGTGAAACTAATCATCACGAAAGATGGGTTATCGAAGAAAACTCCTGCTTTATGGTTAAAAATAAATCAAGCGATGACAACATATCACAAGCATTCATTCGAATTTCTAAAGCGAGGTTATATGAATTAATATACTGCACAGAATAATAATTTGATTTAAGAACGAATCACCAAGGATTCAAATCAGTAAGTCACTATATTGGATCCTCTGAAGAATATTAACGAAAATTGATTGCGATTTTTCTGAATTTATTCTTCTGCATGTTGTAAAATATTTCAAACGCAGGTTATGTATTGTTGCATATATTTGGAAAATAAATTCAAAAATTCTATAGCAGCCAGAAGCGCAACATATATTTTTAATTTTCATCATCGTATTCCTTAATCTCACCGGTTGATGTGCTGATTGCGAATACGGTCTGATTCCTTGGTCCTCTGCCCCATTTGAATCTCTTTGATCTGGGCTTGACGCTTCAGAGCGTGTGAAATCCGCAGGTAGGAGAAGGTGATGATCATGCAAGGAACCCCGAATTGCAGCACTGCTGTGGCAATCCCAAAAAGCTGCCTGTGTACATGAGAATACCACGAAACATGGGAGAAAATTATGACGTAAAAGGGGCCTGCATTATTCATTTATTTATTTATTCATTTATTGGAAAGTGAAAAGAAACAATGAGCTGTGTTGGGACTATACTGTACTGTATTCATGGTGCAAGTTTTGGATTTGAGTATTATCCAAGTAAAAATGTTATTCGTCGCCTTTTTGTTATGGGCGAAAAACAGGCAGGCTTAACTATATACAGTTACCTGGAAGTTTCAATTTTTGTACGAAATTTTAATTTTATGAATCAGGAGTTTTACAAGACATCATTTTCTTTCGAAACGAAACGTCAGCTGCTTTCTGTCATTTCGAACTCAATTCATTGGGTTGGTCTAATCGAAGATATTTACTTGAAAGTATCTGGCCTGACGAAAACTGCAATTCTTCGTTAAAACATTTGTGCAAAGGCGCAGTTTCTTTGTCTTCTGTTCGCTGAATCTTTCAGAAAATGGGTTTATCTTTTTGGAAATATTTCAACCGAGGAAATCAGTATTTTGAAATTATCTTCTACGAATTTTGTAAATGCAAATTATTTTGTCGTAAAGATGACCTTTTATATGTCGGAGATGAACAGAGCATCAGACGGCGGGATTTATGCAACATTAATTTAATGCATTACTCAAATGCTTGATATTTATTATATCAAACATTTGAAAATAACATTATTGATATGTTCTTTTTATGATCTTGTGAGGGGAACAAAGTGTGCGTATCCACATCAGTTGTGCACTTGTATATTATTTGATGGATTTTTATTTTCTTAAATACACAAAAAGTTTATTCCTCATTTTTCATTCTGATTTGATGGAATCTGCTTTGATGATTGTGGTTAGGGAAGGATGTGGGAACATTGTTTTGACTTTGTGAATGCGGAAAAGCGGAAAATAAAGTTGTTCATCACCATCATCATCATCAATGTCATGAATGCACTAAATACAGAGATGCGTAACGAATTTTGCTTACTGTAACAAAAACGAAATATCCCGTCACTCCAATATTTTTATATTCTACGAATAATAATAATAAAAATAAGATGAAAAATAACAATAATAAATAATAATAAAATTCGTCGCAAATACTGAACTGTAGTCGGGTATCGGATTCGATTAAAGAACAAAAAAAATGCCGACGCTGTTCCGATTTTGTTTTGCTCGAGCTGTCAGGATGTCGATGATTCCTGATAATGAAAGCGATATTGGTAGCATATGAAAAGCCAGGTCCACTCACCGATACCATTCAGGATGTTCTCCCACACCCACAGACATTTTGGGCCAACCCTCTTGACAAATGACGATGTCATCCACTGTTTCGTATTTCATGTAAATACCGTAGGGCAGGGTGAGAACCGTGGAAATAAGCCAAATGATCATAATGATCCCTACACTTCCGGCTGGAGTCAGTTTCTTGAAGCTCACGGGGTATAACACCACGATATACCTAATGAGAAATGTTTGATGAAAAAAATGGCACCAGTCAATTTTTTCGTCAATTATAACTACTTTTTTTTTCGTATAATTTCAAAAGGAACGAAGCTTGAGAAAGAAATTCTATCATCGTCATGGGATAATTAGGATTTACGAGTACGATGCTTCTAAAAAAGTCAAGAGAGGCTTAGGCATGTAAGAGGAGACTATTCATGAAAAAATTATAGGTTTGCCTGTGATTTCTTATTGTGATATCATTCAATTTTTGGATAATGCAGTCAACCCCCACACAACAGACCTCCGGCACAACAGATTATTGCACAACAGACCGCCTCTGCTGAAGGTGATTTCCCTTCCTGCACAATGGACCAAATCCGCCTAACAGACTTCTGTTGTTTTAAAATTGATGGTAAAAAAAATTTTTTTTTTTAATAATTGAATTTGCATAACAGACTTTTCACACAACACTATATTCTGTTGCACAAACTAAGTCTTTTGTGCAGTGGTTGACTGTGTAGTAAAATTCTTTTACATCAAACTGGCAGGGACAATAAAAATGTTACATGAAATAATTTGTTCTACAGTGATTTCTATGGAAATTACTGGAAAAATGTTCAAGTTAGACCTGACAATGAAATAAAGAGAGAGTGCTCACTTATGATGACCACATATAAACATGCTACAAAATCTCAGATTATTTTAAATTAATGATCCCCAACCTTCTGAGGCACATGAGCTATCACATCTCCATAACATTTCTGCAGGCCAACAGAACTTTTTCAAATGCCAACCAGTAAGTCCTTTTGAGCCAAAATGCTTATTGCAAACATTAGGTTAAGAACCTATGAAGCAGCTGTATTTAGTGGAATATCATCACAAATTTAGAAAGCTTGGCTTCAAGGAGGGTTTCTCAAAATAAAAAATGGAAATAATTTATTTCAGCATGTGCAAATTTGCCAGAAGTGTTATTATACAGTAGTAGAAATGCCAACTTTTACATTTCATCAGATAATTTTGACTGCCATTCTATGTCAGAGATTTCCGGTAACATTGCATTACTGTACCTTTGGTAAATTTATTAAGCTGAAGATAATTTCTTTCGGAAAAGCAAAAATAAAAAAAAGAACTTCTGCGTACCAAGGGTTGCAGACTATACTGGGTTATTAAATCATCTTCTCATATTTTCTTGACTGCTCAAAATGATGACACGAAAATTAGCAAGGGAAGTGAAGTCAAATGATCTGTCTTTCATCAGCATATGCCACAAGACCACAGCAATACAAGTGTCTCAAATTGTAAGGCATATTTGCCTTGTGCACTCGTGAGTTTTTCTTTTTTTCTTCCTTTTTTTTCAAGTGGTTTCTTCTCTAGTTCTCTAAACACCGCACGTAAGTTTACTCTCACCTGTCTATCGCGATGGAAGCGAGGGTGAACGTGGACGTGTAAACACTGATGCCCTGGCTCATGGGGAAAATGTGGCACAGGGTTTCTCCCCAATACCACTGGCCCAGGAATGAGTAGAGCGGCGTGATGGGCACGGCGAGCACGCAGAGAAAAATATCGGCCAGGGCCAGGTTCAGGATGAAAATGTTGGTCACTGTTCGCATGTTGCGTCGGAAAACGACCACGAAGCACACGAGGGCATTGCCCAGCAGACCCGTGATGAAAATGAGCGTGTACGCGATGGCGAAGGGGATTTGCACGCCGAGGTTGTGCGTGAATTGCGTGAAGTTGTAGTTGGCCATGGGGTTATCGAAGGGATCCAAGGCCGATGAGGAGGACGTGTTGTCCTTGTCAGGGTTGCCATCTGCTGCTGATGACGCTGTCCCCATCATCAGGATCTCTGCTTCTTCCGAAGAGTTCATCTGTTGGGAAAAAAAAGACAATGATGAAGAAAAATAATGCTGAAGGAGATGATGAATTTAGACAATACTGTATATCGCATAACGTAAGAGCAGGTTGTTTCGAAAAATTGCTAAAATGAAAGCAATATTGCAAAGCATTCTACTATGATCACCTTCATATAGGAATATGTATTAGGCAGACACCAAGATTTTCTCAAGCATTTACCAGTTGATGAAAGTTTGATATTTCTGTCAATATAGATAAGTATATATTAATAATGATCACTGGTAGGTAATGTATCACAAAAGGTAAATTGGCCTACTGGTATACTCATTTGTACTCCATTCTAGGGTGGCCTGACTACCCTCCGCAAGGGGTGTCCCCATGTGAGCTGTTGCTCCTGCAAGGTTCAGATGGGTTCTGAGGGTGGGGGATCCTGGTAGCTACATATGGGTCAGTATTTGCAGTGAAGAGAATTAGTTAGGGTGTATAGTAACCATGATTGTTTTTGTGGACCCGCAAAGTTTCATAATATTTTTGCAGACTCTAACAGTTTTGCTTGAAATACTTTATAGCAGACTCAAAAATGGTCTGCTTTTTTGCAAAAATCAAGTTGAGAACCAATGAAGGAGCTATATAGTGGAATGTCTTCAAAATCAGAAAGGTGGGCCTGAAGAAATATTTCTGAGAAAGAAAAATTAAAATAGATTATTTCAGCAGGTGAAAATTTGTATGAGCAAAGCATCATTGAAAGTCAAATTTTATTTTTCATCAAATGATTCCAACTGCCATTGGTCTACCAAAATTTACACACAGATTACAGACTTCATTGCTAATTTAAAAAAAAAAATCACTGCATCCAGAAGAAAATTCGAGGAACACTGAGTTAAGTAATTCACATGAATTTATTATGAATTTGTGATTTCTGGATCTGTGGTACGCTGAAACTGAATACACGTTGAAAAGTATCTCCAAATTTAAAAAATTCGCAATAATAATTAAACTTTGATGAAAGTAATCATAACAGATTCAAAGTATTTGCAACTATAATGCCCACACATATTGTGTCTATACGAGTATCCCGGAAGAAGTTTGAAAATTTTTGAAATGTTTCAGTATATGGGCACTATAGGAGAAATCTCTTCTGTATCACAACAATCATTCACTGTTCAATGAAAAAATATTCAAAATTCAGTTCGTATTAATGGGAAGCTTTGAGAAAGTCGCAGTTCCTTTGGACATTCGAGGATGACTTAAATATCTTCAGCAAATGAATCAGTATACGGCCATGAATTCCATGCATTGCAGGTTTATGCAGGAATTTTATCCGGCATCTAGACATGGATATTTTGGATGAAAATGTGAGCATTTTTTCTTCGAATAACAGTAGCAGAAATTTCCATGAACATAAAGCTGAAGAGTAAAAGATGAAATCATCGACTGTGAAACTCAACAAATTCTCGTGGATACGTAATTTTCATCAAATATCATCCATTTTTCGAACCAATGTCAATTATGAAATCAAGCTAGCAACGTATTGTAGTTGAATTTTCACGGAAGATTCTCATTCGATCTGAGTTATGTCTCAGTTGCTGGATATGAAATACTGCTCGCATGGAATAACCGAGATCGGTTCTACAGTATTTCCTACGAGAAAGACTGTAGCTTTTAAGCCACATACGTGGCTACAGCTGATGTTCATAATGTCGTTGAAGCTCAACAGCATGTGACAGTCCTGATGGATGGCATTACTGGCTCTTCCTGTGGTTTCAGCTCTTTTTTTTTCAGCCTGCAGTTTTTCTTCTGCATATGCTGTATATATATAATATATATATACTGTATAAATATATATATGTACCGGTAGACTTTATATGAAGACAGTTCCATCATCCCCAGACAGAGACTATCTGTGTGATACATGCAGGTGATCCCAGAGATCACTTGCTGATTGAATTGGTGCAATGGAGGGAGGCTTTTGCCTGAAGGCATAACATCTCTAAGCCATTCTTCCCCAGGCAGCACTGGGAGATCGCAGCAGAAGCCCCACAAGAGGAGCTTCTTCTTATCACAGGTCATTTCCTTTGTCATCCTTTTCCTATAATTCATAAAAAAATATATTTACACAGGAATAAGTACGTTGAAGAAAAAAATTGGTGAACTGCTAAAGTAAAATAAAAGATTAATTCAGGATTTAGCTGATAACTTCAGGATTTACTTCATAGAAAGAGACTCGAATTTCATATTTTTCGTGAAAAACGAAGAGTTTAAAATGATGGAGTGCTTGAAGAAGCAGATAATTGTTGGGGACTGCGGTGCATGCTCCTTAATTATAATATTAATAATCCCCCCTTTCTGTACAAATGGGTGCTGGGGCTTATATAGAGAGCACAGCTCCGAAGAAAAAGTCCCAAAGGAATTGTACAATGATGCACAGCATTGTCTTTGATTTTGGGGAAATCAGCGGATCAGAGGCCAATATTTAGTCCCCAAGGAAAACCGCTTTCTTTTTATTTCCTCTTCCTCCCAAAAAATGTAGGGCTGAATTCATTCGACTACCAGTTCTTGAAGTGGACTGAACTCACAATTATGCATCAAATCCTATAAAAAACATTGTCTGATTTTATGCTTGTGCTGCTTGAAAGTATTTGTGTGTGAGTTCCAGAATTCTCTGAGTTGAATAGGGTTGTTTTGGGACAAGAATAAATAAAACTTCTTGGAGCCTCTATAAAGAGGCTCCCAGCGAGTCCTAGGTTGATTGTTGCATTTTACTTGCAATTCTAATCACCTTCTTTGTTAAGGAACTTCTAATCCCTAACAAAAATGAAATCAGTTTTGCTGGACAAAGGTGTAGACAATGAAAAGCATATTGTATTAATTTCGCAACCTTTCAAACTTTTGGAGAGGTTTCAAGTTGACTAGGATATTCACAAAGGGAATCTGACATATGGACAATTTGACAAAGGGAAACTTTGAGAAACTGCCCTAATATCTGGACAATGTCTTTCAATACAAAGTCTTTTTGTTTTTATAGATATGTTGACTTTTTTAAATGAATTTTGATGTCTCTTGAACAAACCTAGGCATTTATGTTCAAAAATATTAAAAAGAAATTCTATATCAAATTACTCCTATTCATAAACAGTTACAGGCTAATTTTGCGCTTATTTATTGAGTTTTTCTTATCAGACTTGTTCTTGTTCATTGTTTGTTCAGAGCTCCTTCTGATGCCAAAAGATCAGATTCTGTGTCATTTTCTTCTGCACTGTTGTTTTCTGCATTTTGAAATCAAGAAACAAATTATATTACATTTTGGGGACTTTATTTTTAATTTTTAATGATCAAGAGAAACAATCAAATTTGTTCCCAATGAAGTTTATGAAACAACATGGAATGGGTGGTAAAAATGATGCTCCAGCATCGTAGGTACAATAGGTGTTTGGCCTCATCGTGACCCCACTGTATATAAAAAACAAACATTTATGCAGACTTTCTGAATAAAGACAGATCCGAACATAAGTTTGGCATTGTTTGTTTTTCAGACTATTTCGAGAAGAACTTCCTGAAGGGAATTCCATGCTAGACGGGGCTTGAGTAAAGCAGCAAAATGTGTCTTCGGCAGCAGCCTGGTTCTCATTTCAGAAAGGCGATGCCATTTTTGATGGATACCAAATTGAAAGTGCTTCCATGCTGGGTTCGGAGGATTTTCTAATGCTGTTTGTCTGACAAAAAAATAAACGGATTTTTGCTGGGAACCCCGCAGCAAATGGTGCACCCTGAGAAAATCCCGACTTGTCTCCTGATTTGCCTGAGGATACTATAGTCAGTCGCAGGCATATTTTAATTTTGTTCTTCCTCGTCATTCCAAGGAACGAATCTCTATATTTTGTGAATAGAAAGATTCAAACGAATAAAAAAACCAAAATCCACCTTATTGCAGCATTCATTTCTTGTTGAAACAACATAAGCTCACCGGAAGTGCGAAATGGAGAAACAGTCACCTCAGACCGTTTTTCATGTGAAAAAAAAAATATATACTGTACATACAGTATACTGCACATATTTTTTTTCTGGGTGTGTGGATATTATGCAGAGACTGTTGGGTGATAAATGAGGCGGTTTTGGGGAAGCTTTCAGCATAGTCCATGCAATCAAGGCTGGGAAAATAGGCCGCTTTGCGAATGGATCAGGGCTCTTCGGGATCACCGCGTCTGCTTTGAGATTCAGGAAGCATTTTTCAGCGAGACATTTCTGACATGTATTTTTTTTCTCAAACTGAACATGATTTAAAGTAAATATGTCCGTGCTCGGGGTTTCATTACGAAGTATGGAAATTATTTGGAAGCAAGTGTTTCCGGGATACACTGAAACAAAATTACGCTTCCAAATAGGAACAGGATGATAATCTATTTGTGTTCTATTCACCTTGGTCGAGAATCACTATTAGATTTCATTCTTTGAAAAAAGGACTTTATCATGTTCAAGTGAGTTATTTATCATTGTTTCCTGCAAGGAATTAGTTTCTGCATGATGTTGCAGGAATACGCGATTAAATTTTCCCACGTTAAGATAATTAACAGCGAATACTCACTGCGAATTATTTTCACAGCATGTTTTTTCCGCAAATTGAATCCGAAGCAAATTTATGAATGAAAAAATATGGAATATCTTCAAAGGAAATAGAACGCCCTTAGTTTTCCAGGGTCTTATTACGAGCATTTTAAGACTTATAGCCATGTCCTTAGGATGTTCATTACACGCTCATATATATGACTTTTTGTGCATATTTGGACTTACTTAAATTTAAATTAATCAAAAGAATTCAATTTTCTGACATTTTAAATGTATCTCGGGGTCATCCAAGGGCATTTTTCGATTGACAAATTTCATCACACCATTGCAAAAAGAAAAATCCCAAGTTGAAGAACATTTTTCAGAATGAAATAGAGTGAAATTTGTAACAGTCTTCACACAAGTAAAAAATCAAATTGAAGAATAGTTTCTTTCTTGTGCACCCTGTTTGGCTAATTTAATGCCAAACTCATTTGGTAATACATTTCAGCCAGCAAATGTCTTCAATCGAGATTCAAAATACCCGTAATTAATATTCGAACAAGGGCTGCATTTTCTGAGGATGATAAACTTTATGATAAATATGATGATTGACAGTGCTCAGGGATAATCACAGAAATTGTCATGCCCCAATATCATAATACTGTAGCTGCAAAGTTCACAGCCTCCCCAGTATTTTCATATGTATTATCGCTTACGACCTGTTACGAAAATAAAAGCGGAAAAAAACTAGCAAGAGGAATATTGTTTATAAAATTTTTTTCCAGAATAAACATCAACAACCCCGAAATTGCAGCTAATCAGTATTGAAAGGAAAGGAGATGAAAGCCTTGTCCGTCTTCTTCTCCCGTGTTCTTCTCTGGATGCATTCAACTCCGTACTTCGCACTAGTTTCATATATTGGCGGGTTTCCGTGGATCCCGGATTAATTACAGCCCTTATTAGTCTCGCAACAGAAACCAATCTAGGATTGATTTCATTCCCCGCCCACGCTTTCTTTGAAAACATGAGACATTAAATTACCACCAGGCTTTGCTTTGCATTCGTGAATGTACCCAAGGCTTCCTGTGTGCAAAAAAATAAAAAATAAACAACAGGAAGGAGCAATATCAGGAAACACCACGACCACGACCACGACCACGTGACTGCACTTAGCGAGCGAGGCTTGGGTTGCAGAAAGCTGAGGCAATTCAGAGTGTGTTGTTATATTGAATCCCTGATTTGAATAACCAGGCTTCCCTGCTGAATTAAATAAACTTTGTGAGAAGGTGCGGGGAACAGAAGGGTTGCATGCGTTGCCCTTTGCTTCGAATGCTTATAAACTTTTCTCATATACCTATACGATTTCAGCGCGGGGTGTTTTATGGTTGCCAATATATATGTATACAGGGTTGGCCAGAAAAAAGTGAACCAATTTTAAACTTACAATAGCTCAGGAGCAAATGAAGCTGTGGCAATGAAAAAAAAGTGAAATGAAAGCTTGTTCAAATCCCTTTTGAATGGTACAGTGTATAGTTTTACGGTTCCATGGTGCCATCACAGTGTGATGGTGTGATTTCAGTACTTTTAAAGATTAAAAAGTACTGAAATTCAATGAAGAGACCCTTTCTGAAATCTTAAAGGATCAAGATAAACTGTTGGCCTTATATGATTTCTCATCAAAGATTCTCTCTAAATTGTTCATTCAACTAAACCTCATACAGAAGCAAGCTGAAGACCTTGTGATTTAAATAAACTTTTACTGCTACTTTGTTTTCAATGTCAGGAAATGGGTTGGTGAATGCATACATGTCAGATGTCCAGTTTTATTTTGTGGATTGTGTTCTCTTTTATTTTTGTCATTAATTTGTGCTTTGTTTCCTGCTTTGAAGTGATTGGATGTCTTTGAGGGGATTTGGGTTGGGTGGGGAGGGGGTTTGGATATGGGAGTCTTGGCTGTACCTTGTGAATGCTGAAAAGCAGCAAATAAAGGGTTCCATTAATTCATTCATTCCCAGTGTGATATCATAAAAACCATTTCAATGAAAACTTTAAAAATTGGTAAGGCAACTTCTTTCATTAAGCTGCTGTTCTCCAGAGCTGTTTTTAAGGATAAAGGAGATGCACAACCAGCAATTTATATAGCAACCATCATGCTTCCTTCAAGAGGATGCACAAATTCCCAAGATTTAGGAGGTGGAGGTGAGAAGTGCAACCCAAAACAGAGCAGTGAAGCAAACTTTCTTGGTGCCAGCCTCACATGGCTTCTGTGATCTCCTGCATGGAAATTTATTTGGTATGACTAGATTACTCAAAATCAGTTTCACTCAATGATAATCACAAAGTGGCGCATTTCCATCTGTAGCAGTGAAATTTCTCATTATTCTATTTTGATGACTTTTTTTATGAATTCCCTTTGTAATGATCAGGAATAGGGAACTTATCCAGAATTGACCAATGATGACAAAAGTGATGGTTGGCTGTTGTGATTAATCAATGAAAGTAATTTTGAGCAGTCCAGTCATCCAGGACATAATTTCTTGCACTCAGTCACAGGAGCCATGACTCTGGCACCCAGCAAGCTTGCATCAGAATCTTGGATAGAGCAAGAGATCCCACTGATGAATTTGTTTGGTTGCACTTCTCATCCCCACCTCTAAAATTTTGAGAATGTGTGCATTTCTTGAAGGTAGCAAAAACTGTGCTAATCAAATTACTGGTCCTGCACCTCATTTATCCCTAAAAACATCTCTGGAAAACTGCAGCTTATTGTAAGAAGTTGCCTGACACATTTTTTTTAGTTTTCATTCAAATGGTACTTGCGATCACACTGTGGCACATGGAACCATAAAATTTCGTACCATTCAAAACAGAATTGCATGAAAAACCTCTCATTTGGGCTTTTCATTGTCACAGCTTAATTTGCTACTGAGCTATTGTATGTTGAAAATTGGTTTACATTTTTTTTTCTGGCCCACCCTGCATAGCCACTGATGACAGAGCAACATGCAAATTTTTTCCTCCTGGGAACCTCGGGATCCGTCGACACAAGGGGATCCCATATGTACTGATTTCTACTGAACGTATATAAAAAAAATT
>CAJPEX010004795.1:0-19583 GCA_905338405.1 Notodromas monacha | reverse complement strand
AGTTCAGAACCCATTTCTTGGTCCTGTGGACAGCGAATATTCCGGATTTGGCGATTCTTCTGTATTATGCCGTGACGATTTTCTGCGCATGGATGATCCGGCTCGGGGGAAAAATAATTACTTTGGGCGAAGTGGATTTACCCGAGGTTACCGAATTTTTTTTATTATAGCTTTATTTGGTAGGAAGTATTTTCCAACACCATTTTCAATAATGGCACTATCCTGAAAACAACTCCCGGCAATTTCCGGAAAATGAGAAATTCCGGAGTGAATCGCTGTGAGTCAAGTTTTGTGTGTGGAACTGCATCACCTTATGCATTGAAAAATTTGAATTTAAGGGATTTTTACCTTGAATAGAATGTAAAATAGTAATTATCGACCAAATGGGCGAAAGGCGAAACGAAGGCTATACACGTTTCGAATTTTTCAAATTTTGCCCTTGTCTGGGATATCGATAAATAAATTTAAATGCATGAACTGTCTCAACTCCTTCTAAAATGAATTTGCAGTAAAGAATAGTTTTGGAGATTTCACCAAAGTCATCGCTCCACGTTTCAAAGCATAAAAAGCGTGCACATTTTTGTTCTTGATGCTGTGAATCTCTTGTATGTCTGGAATCACAGCTTTTTCAAAATGTACGCGATCAAATCTGAATTTTTCCGCATTTTTCTGCGTGTCAACCAGGAATTGCCAAACTTGGCTTCGTTTAGTATTTGTTCCTAGGAAACTCCGTCTGAAATTTTGTTTGAATGAGTTAGCAATGTTTCAAGTTTGAGCATAACTCGATCGACGCTTCGTTATTCAGTCATAATTTTAAATTACTGTAATGCAACATTAATCCCATGCGCCATTTCCGTGATGGAAATTTCGAAAATAAATGTGTTCTGTGTTACGATTGATTCGATTGTTTGAAGAATAAAGAAAAGTGTTGCTAAAAGATAATCGAGATTTTCTTTGAATATAATAAATTTCGTTAGGCTAAGGTCAATATGCGTAAACGCCCCGAGTTAATTATCTTCTTGAATCTCTCGGGTGCTTATTGAAAATATTCCCAATATTCACATTGTTTCAGCGAAGATGAAAAAAAAACAATATTGAAGATGCATTTCCGGTACTTTGGGATATCCCAGCATTTCTTTCCGGCGTCTCCATGATCGATCAGTGTCAGAAAGAACATTCATCTTCGAACCGAGCTTGACCTTGACCTCGCTAATAGTTCGAAGAAAAAAAAAAACGATGAATAAATAGCAGCAAGGAATGACACAACTTTATGGATAGGCTCAACTGCGAAACATTTCCGTGCGATTCTCTGCCAGGAAAGGGGAATCGAGATAATTTTGTTTCCACTTCTGTAAAAAAAAACGATGAATAAATAGCAGCAAGGAATGACACAACTTTATGGATAGGCTCAACTGCGAAACATTTCCGTGCGATTCTCTGCCAGGAAAGGGGAATCGAGATAATTTTGTTTCTACTTTTGAAAATAATAACGCACAAAGGGAGTAATTGATAGCATTCTCGTCCTTGATTTGAGCTGGTCTCATGTTTCAATGTTGAAATGCTTTGAATTTTTCAATGCACACGCATTACTTATAAGCTACACGAAAAGCATTTTTCCCAGCATGCCTGCAGTTTTCAATCGTATAAATGGGTTTCGATTGCGACAGCGTGCACTTTTCCCTTGAGAAATTATTGCTTTCGTGAAAAAAATTCACTCGATAGAGGAAGGATAACTTTTTGAACCATTCGATCACTAGAATGATGCTTCCAAAGTAAAATGAATCACTCGTAAAACGGAAGTTTAATTTTCAAAAAACTTTTTGCGCGAGATCCGTAATCGAGAAAAAGAAAAAGAAAAAAACTTGGAAACAGCTCGAAATTGACTTTCGATCGTTCGGTTTTCCTCAATTTATGACTTGATACTCTATGAGGAGTCATCTATTGATTAGTTTTATCAAAATATTTGCTGAAGCGTCCTGGGAAGATATGTTTCAATGAAAGTCGATCGATTTGAAAAAAATAATCAGAGCTGCAAAAAAGGACCCACAATGAATGAAATTTATGTACAATATTTTTATCGACCTTATATTTCTTACCCAAGAGCTGATTGCTCCTTATTTCCAGGTAATAAAAATGAAAGAAAATAAAAAAAACTTTCGTACCAGCCTTCGTAACTGTCGACTAAGGAATACCTCTTGGGTTAGGAATATAAGGTCGATAAAAATATTGCACATACATTTTCATTTATTGTGGGCCTTTTTTTCGCTTTTATCTCTGAAATTTCTGCGGTAGAATTAAAAAAAAAATTGCATGTGTATCGTTCATTTCTCGACAGGCTTTCTAACAATACCTGGAAAGTTGCGTTCTTCGGAAATTTATCGCGGTTGAACGTTTGAGTCTTGCGTTCTTCGCTGCCGTAAAATTGTTGATGCACGCACCATTACCTCGGACGAACCATGCGTAATCCATGACTCACTTATCTTCGGTCAAAGAATGTATTTTATTTTTTTATTTTTTTAAAGTTGTTGTGATCCTTTGCTTAAAATACAACCCGCGGGATGGAAAAGAGATACAAGACTTTTAAGGGGGCTTGAACCCTCTTAAACGGTGACCCCGGGAAACGCTGCAACCGCTGCTTGGGTGATGTAGGCAACACGTTGCGCAATCCAACGGGCCCAAGAAAAGCCACTCGGTTCCATTATCGTAACCCGGAATAGGAAACAGGGTCGAAATTCCTTCAAGGGAACTTTTCTTGTTACTCATTTTTTTTTTAAATACACTGTTTCGCCGGAAGGAAATATTTGAAAACTTGAAAATATTGTTATCTTTTGTGCCTGTGCAATTGTTGCCAGTACTGTACGATGTGCCCTAAGGAATATTTTCATGGAAATGTTGGAAACTGAGCCAAAGTGTGTTCGAAAAATGTATTATCTCGCGATAAATTCGCTCAATTTCCGTGTGTCCTCGGTTTTTTTCTGGGCAAGGCTGGACCCGAACCCGGGTTTCTTTCGAATTATCAAATGGTATCAAAAATACATTTCAAAATAATCCTAAACACAATTCAAGTAAAAGTCTGAAGAAAACAGTTGGAAATGATTTTTTAAAATTGGGGGAAACCCCGGTTCTCATTGCGGTTAAGGCTATATTTTATGAGCTCCGATTTTCAGTTGGGTGTTCTATGCAATGATGGGGATTCGATTCGTGTAATTTTTCACGAAGGTTACTTTTGCTCCGAATTTTTGATCGATTCTAATTTAGAAATTCCTGGTTTGATACCGTCCTTGTGACAGACTATCACAAGCAAGAATCAAGATCGAAGAGTTGAAATATTTATACAATTACGGAATCTCGTGTCATTTCATTTGAATTGGTTTTTGGGATGAAAAGACAGCTGCTATTATTTTTGGATATTGCGATGCTCATTTGTTTTCTGCAAAAAAAGTCTGGTGCGTTTTGCGAATGTGTGAAAAAATAATAAAAAGTACGAAAAAAAGCGAGAAAGCAAAGAGCAGGTCTAACAATTTTATTTGCGGTTTGAATTTGTGGAATAGGTTGAATCAGGATATTGTTTATAAATTTATATTCAGATGTTTGTTAAGTTAGATTTAGTACAATAGCATATCCGAGGTTTTATTCGACGTGATTTGCGAGGTACTCATTTTTGCTTACTTTCTGGATACTGAGTCTTTCCTGGTTTATTCGCCTTTTTTTTGCGTGTTATATTGTAGGAATATTTTCTTATTTGCTGTATCAATTTTGTGTCGTTTAGGTCCGCTTAAGACGGACAAAAAAATGCAAATTTATGCTAATGAATTCATCGCGAAAGTGGACGGAATACTTTTCTCCCGTCAAGGCTGCTGAAGCATGTTTCAGTACTTAGTCCAATGACATGCCAATTCCTTGAATCATGCAAATGGAAACATTTCAATGTCAGTTATCATTACGCAATGCTCAATCCCAGGAGGAATAAAAAAGAGTAATGTACAATACAATTTCTAGGCTTTTCCCGAAGTGTTCCTTGCTGGACAATCGAGATTCTTTTGAACCTTTGAGAGATTTTGTGGTTTTACAGTACCACGCTTTTTTTCAGCATAATAGGTGGACTCTATTTTCCCGCAAAAAAATGTTTCCTTCTCATTGTGAGCCACGAAGATTTCTTTTCAAGCAAAACTTTCATTTTGATGAATGTTACATGCTTCGAGAATTATTCTAGTGTTTATGACTTGTTGAGGTTCCGGTCACGAAAATTCTTGCCCAGCAAAATTCTCCAAAGTAATGAATAGATTTTTCACTCTCATCTCTTTTCGAGGACAGAGATGATTGAAAAATTGCCGGAATTGCTGGTGAATGTCCGGTTGAATGAGAGCGGAACAAAATACTTGATGGGAGAATAATATCAGAAGAAGAAAAAGCGTGGGAGAGAATCTGCGGTTGTGCGTGATGAAGAAGAGCTTGTGAAAAACAGCGGATAGTTGGTCACTGACAATATTCAAACTGACGAACACGCGTTTCGGAATACACTGAATGCAGGAAAACTAAGAAAAAAATTGCAGTGTATATTTCTTTTCCATGTTATTAGTTTTTTTTCTTAAGTGGCAACAGATGCCACTTCGATTTTTTTCTCGTATACAGTATTTAAAAATACGTCTTCAACGGTACTCGCAATTTTATTCGCGGATAGTTTGAACGTCGCCTAGATTCTGTTTTTCATTTCCGACTAGTTTTTGTTTTTCCTTCCCGTTTTTCGAGCGGCTCCGCAAATCTTCTGTGATCGCAATTTTGTCTTCCTTCTCCGGCACATTTTCTACAAGTTTTGCATTCCATAAGGACAAGAAACGAGAGAAGAAAGACCCTTTTCACTTTCTTTTGTTGACGACATTTTTGCGTGACGTCTTGGTCATGTAGTCGAAGAGGTAGCGAATTCTCTGGTTTTTTTATTGAAGAATTCGTCGATTGTTCAGCTGAAAAAATTCAGCCTTTCTGGTTTCTTCAGAAGGCCTGAATGTGCGTGAATCTGGTCAAAACTGGGGACGTGAAAAGGGGACGAGTTTTTCTGAAAATGCGAGAAAGATCTTTTTAGGTTCTGCAAAAAACACATGATCTGAGAGAAAACATTATTTAAAACTAGGTGCTTGTCAATAAAAAAAAAATTGCGGCGTTAAACTAGCAAAATTGGTCATGAATTTTTCTGAAAATAAAAAAGAAAAGATCTTTTTAGGCTTGGCCAAAAACCCATGAACTGATATAAAGCCTTACCTAAAACTAGGGTCTTATCTATAAAAAAAAAGCGGCGTGAAACTAGGCAAAATCGGGGATGATTTGTTCTGAAAATACAAAAAAAAGATCTTTCTAGACTTGGCCAAAAAACCATGAGCTGAGAGGAAACCTTACCCAAAACTTGGGTCTTATTTATTTAGGAAAGAAATAGCGGGTTTCCTATCATTTTTTTTCTTTCGGCGTGAAAATCTATTTTGAGGTTTTTGAAACCCTATCTTCTTCAGGATTTAAAAGCGAATTATTGTAAGCTTGCATTTTACTACTGTGTACTCATATTTCGAACGAATTAGAGTGAACATTGAACTAATCCATTTGTGTTTTTCTTTTCCCTTTTTTCCAGGTGAGTGTTCCAGATGCAAATCATCTGCATGCAAAAAACCCCTGGCGTGCAAATCATTGGTGTCATCTGTGAATTCGAACGAAAGAAATCTCTCCGACGGACACATCCATTTTCGCGATTTCCGAAAGAAATCGCTGACGTTCCGTCGAGTCTGGTCTGCACATTGTCGCCATTTCCAATCATGTGATGTTCCGAATCCGTTCATTAATTGGAACTCTTCGATTAGATCTTGGCAGACACTAGAAACAGTCCCTAGCTTTATTTGTTTGCACTGAAGCATGAGGTAATGAGATCACACGAAAGTGTAAAAAAATCCTCACGATAATGTCAGTTTAAAAAAAATTTCAAAAATGCTGCTTGCATTTGTCGATTCTCAATATTTTTCCTATGGTTAGAGTAAGCTCGACAAACTTTGCTCCGCCATGCAAAAAAATTGATTTTTAAACGGAAGTGCTTCCATGCATGGATCCCAAAACTCATGTAAATAATTAGGTTGACCAGCATGCGAGTTGATTCGAAAATAAAATAAGTGTTTTGTAATTTTTTAAAGGAAAAGTAAGTCGAACGAACAAACCGATTGTACTGGGGTTCGTCACACGTGCGTGTCCATGTCAATTTACATCTCATTATGACTGCGAAACAAACCAGTTTTAGACGTTCTGGAGTAAGTTACTGGAATCAAGTCTGCAACTAGTTTTCTTATAAAAACTAAAGTAATGGAAACGAATGTAATACCTTTTTCAAGCCGATTTTCGGCGAAACCCCCCGGAAACGATGGAAATCCTTATTAACTTTGGCAAATTCGAAATTTATCGTTTTTCCACGATACGAGGATGGGAATAGTTTTCTGACGCTATGGGAAACGTAGTGGCGTTACTGAAAAGGTCCGACTACGATGGAATGAGTGTGTTTGTCTTGCCAGTGACGAGTATGACGATAGACGTGAGTGTCGAATGGGAACATCCACGAGTGTTCCCTCGGAGAGGTAGTTCGGATACGGGCGGGAGAGCATTGTATCTCAACGTGGCCGGTTAGCTCAGTTGGTTAGAGCGTGGTGCTAATAACGCCAAGGTCATGGGTTCGACCCCCTTACTGGCCATTATTTTTTCCCTACCGTAATGTTGATGACTCCTGCAGTAAATAATTCTGAATTCATATAACGTGTTTGAATCGCGTTTTTAGAAGGTGTGGATCACTATATAGCTGATTAAATTTTTCAATGTTATACAGTATTACAATTACAACCAATGAGCATCTAACGTATGAAAAAGCATTGGGTTCAGTTTTACCATGGAAGTGCCGTGTATTGATCCACATTAAGGTTTCGGTGTACGTTGAAAAATCCGGAATCCTGAAACTTTGGTTTTTTTTTTTTTTGGGAAATTTCTGATCAATCAGATGACTCTTCCAGCCGTTTTCAAGTGAAACCCTTAGAACAGTGTTCTGCTTTCATCCCTTAATAATTCTCCGATGTTGTCAATCGTCAATGCATAGTTCCACAGTATCTTCTGGCTTTGAGGAGTTACCATGTCCTAATGAGTCTGGCTGATTCTACCTTTCATGTTTTAATCATTCGTTTCCGAAATGCTACCGTTTCGAATTCTGTTTTCATTCGTTTTTTAGCATTGGCAACTAAATCATTTGTGTGTAGGGAAAAAGTCAAATTTAATGCCTCGGACTTGAGAAAAGGTTTCTTCGCGTCCATTTTGCTTCTGCTTTTATTTCCGCTTTATTTGGTGCATGTTTTTCAGTACAGGTACTTGGGTTTCAGGAAATTAGCCAACAACGACGTGAATTCCCGCTCTTGGGATGAGTTTATTTCATGAAAATTACTAACTTTTACCACTTGCAAGAAATTGAAATAAATACAGCTTCACCTCGCGGACAAGAATGAAAATCAAATCTTCGTAATACTGCATACAATTTTGCATCAGGCACCGTCGGCTTCTTTAGCACACATCTGCTTTTGCGTCTCGCCGAAGAAGATATCCTGCTTCTACGTCAATCTATTTTTGACTCAGTAATGATGAAAGGAAGGAACTCATGAAACGTTTCTGCCTAATGAATACATGAATTACTCACGCTTCCGGAAACTCCGCCGGGGAATGTGACGACCTGGTCCAAGCTACAGAATTTTGCTTATTTAGATCCGGAATGAAGTATAAGCCCTGCGGCGACACTCGACTACAGCGGACACATTTTCTCGCTCTCCATTTCACGTTTTAGAGTTCTTCTTTAAAATTTCATTACAGGATTTTTGCACAGTGGGTTTCCGAGAGCGAAAAGTTCTTCTTTAAAATTCTATTTCAGGATTTTTGCGCAGTGGGTTTTTGAGAGCGAAAAGTGTTCTACTGTTTCTTTAAAAAAATAAGTGAATAAAAGTGAGGCCTCACTTGCGTGGAATCGTTTCGTGCGATGGATGTCGTCATTTCCGCGTGCATTCAGGTTTTGTTGGTTTTTTTTTCACGGAAAAGTAAGGCATTTTCGTTGATGAAATTATTCCATAGGAATATTCTGTATCATTATTTTTTAAATACAGTACTGTTTATTCGAGTTTGCCGCTACATTTTTCGCCTAAGAAATTTCGCTTCCTTGGGCCGAAATGAAAGAAAATCGGCCGTCAGTGTGCAAATCAGTCATTATAAAAGTGCCTTTCGGTCTTACAACAATGCATGATTTCAATTTTGACCTGTTCTAAATTTTTCATGCGTTTCAGTGTCACCAGAAGTCTTGAGAAAGTTAATCCAACTCTTCTAGTTGATGCACCGAAATCTTTGGATAGGTTTTGTGTAAATTTTATCGATTTTCTAGCGTGGCATTTGAAGATAATAGGAGACAATTTCAAAAATCGGCTTAATTTTGATGGTCGAATATACAGTACTTTCAATATGAGAGCTGACGAATATCTACCTACGTCCAGATTTTTGAAGAATGTCTAAAAAAATATTGGCTCACTTGCTGTACCACTGACTCTGTAAGAATCTTAGCTGGAAACAGAAGTTCAAGAGTAAAGTTAACGGCCAAAAGAAGAAGATGCTGTAATTTTCTAAATTCACGGTTTATTGCGAAGAAAAACCTGGTAAACACGCGCGTTTAAACGACGTTATGTTGTTGACGATTTCAAAATCAGTTGTAACATTTGCGATACGCGTGAGACGGTTTTAGGTCTTATTTCGAGTTTTTGTTGCGCGAGGAATGTTTTCGATTTGACAGCTTGATACTAGTGCTTTTCTGTACTGCACTGAGAATTTGCAATACCTCATTTGTTCAGGATCTTGTCTTTTTTTTTCAGCACCTTCAAAAAAGCAAGGAAGAGCAGCTCATTTCGTTGTGGGAAATCTTGGATTTTTTGCATAGATAAAAATACCTTTTGATTCGAGGGATCTTGCGTGAAAAAAAGAAGAAGAAAATAACAAGGGTCTCTCAGATTTTTATCACGATGAAACGAGGTCCTTGGGGAGAAATCGACCTCATCTCTTCGTCTCAAGGATTGACGTCGAGTGACAGGCTCGGTTTGCCTCATCGCAGCACAATAACCCCGAATGACTCTTACCGGCTTCGCACAAGCACCGAGAACCCGGGTTAGAGGGAACTATTTTTTCTTCATTTCTTTTGCCGTCAGGCGACGGGACACGTGGATGTCTCAACAAATCGCAGCAGTGTCCTGTGGCTAGAAGAAGTACTGTGCAGTACTGTGATTTTTTATCTTCTTTTGAGAACCTTTTTAAACATTTTCTAGGAAAAAGGAGAAAATTGGAGAAAATCCGCGAAGTAAGTCACTCGAAGACTGCATAGAACTCCTTGATAAGGTTTCCTTCGAATCCATATTTTTCATATTTGATACCATGGACTCAAAAGGAATAATTCAGGTTTGAGACATTGAGTATATCAGACCGGATTTGGAAGCTTACAATAGTTTTAAACCATTTTTCGAAATTAGTAAACACGATTCATTTTTTGGGGACGATTATGCGTAAGTAAGTTACAGTGAGACCCCCAGACGATGCAGACATAATTGGTGCATCAAGAGTGTCCCTAAGTTGAATTGTCCCTAAGTCAAGTCTTGTTTTCCCATAGACTTACATTATATAATTTTAATTGGTGTTCTGTGGAAGAAATATTCTTCAGAATTCCCTGAAAAATTTTTTTGCCACTTGAATTTGAATTAGTGAATACATTTTCAACTCAAAAAGAAAATTAGGAGCATTGAATAGTGTATCTCTGTACTGTACACTGAAATGTTGGCATCTACAAAAATAACATTCAAGTGAAAAAATGTAGAAGTCCTTCTATGCTGGACGTAATATTTTTAAATTAGCTAAATGGATGGTAAATTGGTGAGAGAAATGCCCAAGAACTTTTCTTACATCAATTTCAGGGTTGAAAATATCTGTTTCTTGTAATTTGTCCTGAAATGCATTTGCAATTTTATCACAAAATGTCCTTATGTCGAGTCAGTGTCCTCATGTTGGGCCTTTTTATGATTTGTTTCTGGGAAAATAAGTGTCCTATGTCGAATTGTCCGCAGGTCGAGGTGTCCGCATGTGGGGGTCTCACTGTAACTGTTATCGAATTACCTATCGAAGTTTTCCCCTTTTTTTTCCACGCGGTTGGGTTTCGACGTTTTTTATACAGCAATTGAATCCGTCAGAAAATCAAAAGAAAGACTAGGAGAAAAGAAGGTAGTTTGTTGATATTTAACTAAAAATAGAGAACTACCAAGTGTGGATAGATTCCGTCACTTTTATTTGTCTTGAGATCCTCTGGAAAGTGGCCACCAGGACTGAGAGCCGCTTCGTGTCGGGGGGAAAAAAGGATCGATCGGGAGGATCCTTGTCAGATGTCCGTGCGGTTATGAGTGAAAAA
Organism: Notodromas monacha; assembly: GCA_905338405.1. NCBI lineage: Eukaryota > Metazoa > Arthropoda > Ostracoda > Podocopida > Cyprididae > Notodromas > Notodromas monacha. The sequence goes on along the minus strand of CAJPEX010004795.1, from coordinate 9,100 downwards.
TAAAAAAAAGAGATGATGATCAGTGACGACGAGGATTGCGTTCCTCAGCACCTTTTTTTTTTTTTTCAGCTATAAAGGCGGCTTTCTTTCCTCGCCCAGAAAAACCCCCTCCGTGGGTTTCTCTTTTTTTTTCATGGTGTCGAAGATTCCCCTGTTGTTTCACTCCCCGCTTCCTCCTCACGCGTCGGGGTTCTCTCAGCTGTGACCCGATTTCCCAGCGCACAGGTTCTCTTCCTATATCTTGAGGCGACGATCGCCCCCCATTTCTCCCCCCTCTGCGAAATTTCTGCTTATATATTTTTTTCTTACGGCGTCAAATCAGGGGTTTCTTGGAAGTCTTAGAAATCGCATAAGAAGCATTACAATCCTATGATGCGTGTCTATTTTTATTTTTTGAGATCATTCATCCATCCTATTGATCGAAAAATGATCAAGGGAAAGAAGTAATTGATGCTTCGGAGGGATTTCTTACGAGAAAAAAAAGCGTACGCTGATTTTCTCATGGCTTCCGAGGGGGTTTCTGTGTTAAAATCTCATGGTAAATCTGGGAAAAGGGCGAGTGATTGCGACATTTAAAAGTGAGGTTGGTTTTCTGTGAATGTAACAGCGAAAGAAGGCAACTGAGAACCCCATAAAATCAAAGGCAAAAAAAAGTCTTCGAGGATTATAGTAAATTCAGAAGATCATCGCCAAAAATGCGAAGGAAGCTAATTTTAAAATTATTCCTCCTCTTTGGAGGTAAGGGTAAGGGTCCTGAAAAGACTTTTCTGTTGAGTTTTTATTTTTATTTTTATTTATACGCTTCAACAAAAATCGAGGAAAATACTCTTCTGGATTTTTTATACTTGCGAAAACTGTTCCTTATTCGGACTCGCGAGACTTTTGAAAAACTCCCATAGTACATGGTGTGAGACTTTTTTCCCCCGCAGGTTTCTCCTCCTTTATTTCCACTTGGTTTTGCTGCTCCTTCTGGCGTTTTCTTTTTCGACTTTTCGTTTTCTGCTGGAGCAAGTCGTGACGTAGGGCGGATTTCGTGATTGGTTTGCTGGGTTGCTTGGGGATTAAATGTGTCCGAGGTTTCTGCCAAGAATTATCAGGGGTTTTCTGCAGATGGGGAGATGATGCTTTTCGAACGATGGGCGATCAGCTGGGACCTCTTTTGCAGCACATGTAGCTGAAATATGACACAAGTCTTAGGATTCCCTTTTTTTTGTGTGAAAATAGAGGATTTGATCCGCGATTCAGAAAATTGGCACCAACGAAGGTTTTGCGCCTCAACTGCTCGTTATTGTGGTGTCTTGATTTTTGATAACTTTTTCGGCTGTTCCGAAAAAAAACTGCATTTTCCTCACGTTTATATATTAGCTAGTTAAAAAAAAATTCTCCGGAAATTGAAGAAACGAAGACAAAATTTCATGAAGATTGTCTCTAACTTCGGCTGAAATCCAATATGCGCCATTACTAGAGTCCTTCTTCGCGAATTTGCTGAAGTCGAAAAGCGGTTTAAATTACTGAAACATTCACAGAAAAGCCTTAAAAATTGTTTCTGTCTTCTGAAAGATTATACCGTTTCAGATGGCCTGAAGATTCTTAGAATTATTGGAAGTATCTTCTGACTGCGGGGATTTTCTTGGTAACTCATTTGACCCTATTGAGGAAGAGCATCATTATTTTTCCACGATTCATTTCCGCGCTTACTTGAAAAAAGAAATCCTGAACCTTAGTATTCAGCATTAAAATCTCGTCCTTTCTTAATACTGTTATTTTTTTATAACCTAATACAGTAACTGGAATCATTCTGGAAATGCTGCCGCTGAATTATTATTTTATTTGCCTGACTTGTCCTGTATACTTTTAATGTTAGTTTTCATGCGGTATAGTTATTCTGAAAAGTTTTAAATCCAATTTGTATGCGATGTTTGAGGTTTTCATATTTTTCAGGAATTGAAACTGTGATTTATGACTTCCCCTTCCCGAAAAACGGATTAAGCTGGAAAAATTGCTTGCGAGTTCTCGTTTGAGCCGCGGATGGTACCAGCAAAAATTAGGTTTGTTTCTCGTCGTTTTCTTTTTCATTGTTCTTCCAGTTCTTCAGGTGGGTTACGTGGGGTTGCCAAGATCGATCAATTTGTCTTCTAGGATATTTTGACGTCGAAGGAACGACCAGAAACGAATTTACAGGTTCGCTCCTGACAAAATGGTTTACTGGGGAAAAGTAATTTTCGATAGAGGGGTGTTCAGCGAGTAAGAAAAAAATCTGAAGATATTTTTAGAATTCAAATATCCTGAATTCAACGTTTAAATACAGTATTGTAATTCTAAATATCACCGAAAGAAGTAACTGGCTCTTAGAAGGTTTCCTAAATCTCTTCTAATACTCTTCCAACAATAAAATTGATAAGAATCCCCATGGAAACAATTTGATGTTTATTTTTTTATAACCTAATACAGTAACTGGAATCATTCTGGAAATGCTGCCGCTGAATTATTATTTTATTTGCCTGACTTGTCCTGTATACTTTTAATGTTAGTTTTCATGCGGTATAGTTATTCTTAAAAGTTTTAAATCCAATTTGTATGCGACGTTTGAGGTTTTCATATTTTTCAGGAACTAAAACTGTGATTTATGACTTCCCCTTCCCGAAAAACGGATTAAGCTGGAAAAATTGCTTGCGAGTTCTCGTTTGAGCCGCGGATGGTACCGGCAAAAATTAGGTTTGCTTCTCGTCGTTTTCTTTTTTATTGTTCTTTCTAGTTCTTCAGGTGGGTTACGAGGGGTTGCCAAGATCGATCAATTTGTCTTCTAGGATATTTTGACGTCGAAGGAACGACCAGAAACGAATTTACAGCTTCGCTCCTGACAAAATGGTTTACTGGGGAAAAGTAATTTTCGATAGAGGAGTGTTCAGCGAGTAAGAAAAAAATCTGAAGATATTTTTAGAATTCAAATATCCTGAATTCAACGTATAAATACAGTATTGTAATTCTAAATATCACCGAAAGAAGTAACTGGCTCTTAGAAGGTTTCCTAAATCTCTTCTAATACTCTTCCAACAATAAAATTGATAAGAATCCCCATGGAAACAATTTGATGAACGATATATCTGGCAAATTTACCTATTGCAAAAATCCTTCGTATTTTTGAAAATGAAATTTGTGCGAAACCGTAATTTTGCCATCCTTTTAATAATCTGCAAAGGGTTGAAACTACTTCGCAAAGAAATAAAAAATATATACGAAGTAGGAAATGTGTCTCTTTCATTCAGTAAAACCGTGGATGAAAGCAATTTTTTGCATACAGCTTTTTTGTGACAAAGAACTTTTTTCTCTCACTCAGTGAATGACTGATCGAACTCTTTCGCTAATTTTAAACAATTTCCCGAATTCAATCGATTAGACAAAATATCGATTTCCTGAAGCTGCAATCAGTTGACAGAATATCCTCCTGATCTACAATATTATACAGTGGAGATTTTCTTATGTTCAGATCCAACTAAAAAAATTTGCCACAAAACTAGACGTTTCAATCTGTAGAATTTTTGCCAAAATTTCCAGGAAAAGGTGAACATTTTCTCTACCAATGTTGAGATATTTCTTGAGCATATTAAGACACTGCTGTGGAAACAAATGCAAAGTATAAAATATTATAAATTTCCCCGTACTCGTTTTCAAAAACAGTTAATTTCCGCATTGATCTTTCAAGCGGGGTTTCCATCATCTGTGTACAGTATAAAGATATTCTTAAATCTTACTATACTGTACTTGTTTTTCATTTCTTTAACTCCTGTGCATGTCAAGAGGACACATTTTGTGCAGTTTTTTGCTGCGGAATTATTTTCTGCATCTCAAGTTTAGCAGAAACATTTTCACTGATTCACGTACTCCCACCAAACAAGAGAAATGATCATAAATGTTCCCAGTGGAGGCTGTACGAAAAAGTGATCTGAGTTGCAGACGCTCCGACTTGTGGACACAGTCTGAGAAATAATTGCGTCCGCAACTCGGGGTCCCTCCACACACACGGATTCTGTACCACTTCCAAACTTAACCCTTTCAGCATGATCATGTTGTTGCATCGACTTGGCACCACTGGTTGAATCCAGGAACAATTTCATTGAAAGCAAGTAACTCCTTCCAGCTACAGTATATGGGACTAGATCGTGCGTCGGAAGTTTGAAGCCGGCGGGATTCTGAATATTCACGGGCCTGAAGTGGAGAGGAGGAAGTGCATATGAAACCCCGGGCCCGGAGTTCCAGCTTTCCTCTGGAGCAGGAAAATCCTGGTTACCCAGAATGACTTTCCCTGTGCCCCGAGCAGAGTAACCGGAAATAATGACTGTTTACGAAGGCAGCAGCAGCGGATGCGTCGAGGCTTCGAAATTCGTGTCGCCGGATGCGTATCATCTCGAGCAGAATCTCGGGCTGCATGGAAATTGGGAACATACGTTTTCCGATCGGATGTAAAGAATAAAACAAAACAAAAACGAGGATTGAATATTTATTTAGAAAATAAAAGGGAAGGAAGAAGTTAATGGTCTTATTTTGCGTGGGAAACTTGAGTGATCTTGTTCTTGGATCCCATGTTTGAGCATTCGAGTCTCTCGGCAAATTTCTTTTATTTATGTTGTTCAATGCAGAATCTCTAACTTCCGTTTTTGCCGAATGCTGTCATTACCGCAGTTTTAAGGGCCTCAGATGAGATATTTGCTGCGGATGAAATTTTATTTGAGTCATGTGAAACGAAACAAAATGGCTTAATTTTTTCCGATTTCAACTGAGCAATTATCGACTTCATGCAATGGTTGATGCATCCCAGATCCTTCGAAATATGTTTTTCTACTTCTTCTGAAAAAATGTTCTAAAATCATGCATGTTCAACACAAAATGATATTTGATGTTCATCAAGTGCAGTACCATTCTGAGACGAGGTAAACGATGCTCAACTGCTGAAATACTGTAATTTAGAATAGTGTTCGAAAAAGTTTCGAAGTTTTGGAAATAATTCCAGAGTTTTCCAACCAAATGATGATTCTCGTGACAACGTCGGTAACTTTTCATGCAGATTGTATAAGCAGAAATATATGGCTCTAAGAAGGAAGTAGATTTCAAAATTCCGCGTAAAATTTGCCCATATGTTTGCCACAAATGTATTTTTATTCCTAAAAATTTCCCGGTTTCCCGTGCAAAGAAATGAGCCTTTTTAAAGTATAGAGGCGTTGGGGTAATGTACTGTAGAGTTTCTGGAAATATAGCTGCTCGATATTCAGCATTTGCATTTCAGAATATTTAGATCATTGAAATTTAATTTTCAACGTTCGTGAAAGAAAGTTTTCTTGAGATTTTTTCAGTCCTTCTGATTGCTTTCTTAGCTTTAAATTTTGTATCGCTTTATTACTTAATTTCCCTGTTCCGAAGCCAAAATGTGCTTCCGGTGGCGAAAACCCCCTTCATTAATCCGGGATACAACTACTGTACATTACAAGTGGGTTCTCTCTACAACAAAGTTCTAGGGACCAGAAGAAGAAAAATTCCTCGTGGGGAGAATTTATTTGTAGAGAACCCCTTATAAGATTTTGGGAAAGAACCGAAACTTGATCGAAAATTGTTTCGTTATGCAGAGAAATTCGTTTAGGGCAAGATCGTTGTGGTGATGGTCAACCTGTATAACCAAGTGCAAAGCGAACGGATTTGCAATTTTTCCCTCGTTCCTGCGCGCAAAAAAAAAAGAGAAAAAAAAACCCCGCCACCTCAACTGGGTCCCCACCGGAAAACGAACAGTTATGCTTCTTTGGAATTCCGAGTGAAACTTTCACCTGGTGCCGGGCTTTGTTCCGACACACTCGCACTTCCGGGGCCGTGCATGATAATGCCTTTCCGTCGCGATGCTCTTCGTTGTCATCTCGACGACGTCGATGCACCTTTTTCCATCCTCCCCCCCGGGAGGCGGGGCGGGAAATCTGACCGGAAACACAATAGAGACACCAGCTGACTGGGGGCTACTACTTTTGTGAACCTTTTCTGTTGACAAGTTGTTATTTTTTTTTACCTCAATCCTGAGAGATGAAAGAGATTCTCGAACCACTTTCGGACCCGTTTCTACAAGCCTCATCTATTCTTTCCTCGATCGAACGAAAAGAAAATTACTTTTCTCTCTCTCTCGAGAAAAAGTTGCTGCGAACTTTTTTTTTTCTGTCCACGGCCTCAAAATTGAAGTTCTTTTTCTTTCTCTTGCGGTGATTTTTTCATTTTATTTCTGGACGTCGATTGCCGAAGTTTGGGTTGGGCGAGGAAAGTTTTGCTAAACACGGATGTTTCTGGAAATTGCATTGAGTCGATGTGGCGTGAAAAGTTGCCACGTGTGCGAATCAGGACGAGTTCAATAGATTGATCTGCGATTAAAAGTTGGTTAAACGACGTTGTGGACCGGAGATGAACAAGTTTGGGATTTGAATTAATACAGATTCGGAAATGAAGAAGTTTGTGACGGGTTCCTAATAACATCTTGATTGCAACATTATGATTCAGGTTCAAGATTTGACGAGGGTTCTGCTTTCTGTAGTTATACTGACGAAGGTTTAAAATTTACATAGATGCATAAATTAATTCGTTTTCGTGTTTTTTCCCTGTTCAGTGTTCTATGATTTTTTATTTTTTTTTTCTGGGAGGAAAAGTCGTGAGCTTTTCAAAACAGTACGTTGAATCTAGAAAACAGGTGATTCAAGCGCCTGCAAAAATAAAGGTTTGAAAGTTAACGAGGTCCTGAGCAACAGGGAAAGTCTTTAGCTGGCAAATGACCTGGCTCGTGTATAAAATAAACTGTGTCACTGCGTAAAAACATTCGGAATCAGCTCTGTTATCTTACCGACTGGCAAATGACTTGGAATTGGGCCGGAAAAAATGTAACATCGACCTCATTCAAAGTTTTTTCTCTTGTTGAATGCCTAATCACTTCCTTTTAAAAAAATTGAATGTTGTTTACTGTGTCATGCTCCGTCTGACACTGACGCTGTGATTTTCGTAGCTGGCTAAAAACCTGTTTTTGAAGAAATTTTGTTTCCGAAGCGGTTTGAGCTTTTACATCGAAAAAAGATAGCCGAAGGAAAATAACATTCCAACATGTTTTCGAGTGGTGAACAATGTTATGATTATAGTTGCATGCAATTAATCGGCGTAAGCTTATGGAAAAAATAGTCCTACGATGAAAAATGTATCCTTGATTTCCCACATAAGTTAAGGAATTTCTTTGGGAGTTAGTCTCAAATCCGCACGCCATTGAATTTATCCCAACCCGTTATTCAAGCAACATTTTTTCAGTGTTTCGAATGCAGATTTCAGGATTGAGTTAGGATTTTAATTTTGCGGTAAATTTCGTAGATTTGAAGAGAGAACGATTTTTCCGGGGGTAGCTTAAATCGGTTTAAAATCATGCATTTTTTTTCTTCGATTCACTCGATATTTCATGGTGAAATGGGCTTTAAAAAATCTTTTTTCTTCCTTGTTTATTTTCTATTTTGAGTCTGTAGAGTGTTTCTTTCAGCTCATATTCGAGGAAGTATTTATGGTAGGAGAAAAAACATGACGAACTTCGAGTCGAGTCGAGAATGATCATGAAAAATCGTTTGCTGGAAAACCGAGGCGTCGTTTGTTCGAAGCATGCATAGTCGTAAAAACTGTTGAAAGAAAGTGTTCAGATCTGGACGAGAGTTGCTCCTTTTCCTTCTCTTTCATTTTCATGTACTTTTTTCGAATTCTCGGAGGTTACTATATACTTCCTCTTCACTCGAAACAATTATTCTGAGGCTCTCTTTTTTTTTTTCTTCGGTCTGCTCGAAAGCTGGGCCCCCGTGACGGACTTTCTAGCCCGAGTGATGATTTATTCAGACAACAAACCCTTTCTTCCTCTCAGCCGTACGAACAACAAGGCGTTGTGAAAACATCTCAGAATCTAGCTAAAGAGAAAGAATGTCTTTTTATTCTTCGTATATTTTCTTAGATGTGGTGCTGTTGACGTTGCTTGAGATACGCCGTAGATGTTGGGATAAACCCGTCGGATTTATGCGGGTTTTGTTCATCTCTATTCTTTTTTTTTTTATGGGTTGGGCGCTGAATTTTCCCACTTCCAGTAGTTGACCCATGCGGGTTCGTAAAATTACTGTTGAAAACAGCTTCGAACGCGGCTAGAGATGAGAGCCTTTTCGTTGTCGGGAAACACTCTGAAGCAGGGTTATTCGCAGTTGTTGATTTCTGCTTTGTTGAAAGAATTTTTGGAACTTTGAATCTTAGCAATACGTGTGACAATTTTCTGGACGAGAAATACTGTACAATTTTCCTTCGTGTTTTTTTTGGAATTACCTCGGCCAGTGAAGTTTTGGTAGATGGGAGTTGAGTAGCATAAGCACAGGTTAGACGTTTCGGTTGAATAATATTTAATGTCATTAGCCCATATTCTTTCTACTGGTTATGAAAATCTATGATTTTTTTTTATTTGTTTCAGAAGACCTCCGAACGATTATAATTTGAAATTTCTTGCTTTTTCAATGCGTTTGGAATCCCTGAAACGTCTGCTGAATTTTGATGAAACTTATCCTGTTAAAATGGTTCAAATTATTTCTTGTGAAAGTTAGAAAACTCAAATCTTGTAATCCGCATGAATTTCAACTGTCCAAGCTATTTCGAAATCCATCTCACCAGCAAATAAATTTATTCTCGATAATTTTGGTTTGAAGTTTCAAATGACATTTTTTGATGCTAGAAGATATCTTGCTCGTATATTTTGAGTTCTCAAAAATACCGTGTCACCGGAAAAAAATCAAACTGAATCTAAAAATAAAGTCGTGCCATCATTTTCTGAAATTACTCTAGAATTCTAGATTATTATAAAATTCAACATTGCAAGCAAGACCTGATATGACGTTGCGAAAAGACGCCTTTTCTCACCGGGAAAGAAAAACTAAATAAATGCAAGTATTTTCAATCCAGAATATATTCACCGGTAAACTTCCTGGAAAAAATGTTCAATTCATCCTTCCGGGAAAAAAATCAAGTTACAATGTTCACCTTCTTCAGTTTCCACCTTCTTTAGACCCTGCAGTATAGATTC
>CAJPEX010004794.1:0-19588 GCA_905338405.1 Notodromas monacha | reverse complement strand
CGCCGTCGTCGTCGTCGTCATCGTCGTCGTCGTCCGCGGGGCCGCCGGCGTTCCCGGGATCGCCGTCGTCGAATGAGTTGCGGCGCCGGTGTCGACGGCGTCTGCCGCAAAGGCGAAAGCAAACCTGCGTCGTCGAACGATAAATATCAATAATAAACAAAGGATATAATTAAATTGCTGTTGTAATTTGCAAAATTAAAGCTGGAAACGTTTGAAAAAGTCTCGGAAGATAGGAGTAATTATCCTCATCATTGCGATTAAAAATAAATAATGCAGCTTCAAATGCCTTGATGATCAGATGCCTCTGCTCATTCAATACTCTTGAACATTTCCAATCATGATAAATGGAGTTACAGTACTCAGTATTACCAACATTTTATATTTAGAAGTATACATTATCCCGTATAATAGATGAAAGTATCATTTTTGTACTGAATTTATGGAAATGCTATTCAACAAGTAAACATCCACCGTAAGTTTCTCTATATAAAGCAATATACTAACAAAATGCGCATTCCAAAACCTGTCAAAATACCTCGTCTGATTTATATTTATACAGTGGGAGCCCCGAGATGCGGACGTAATAACTGCTGCTGTACATTCCGGATCACGTTTTCCCTTATACTTGAATTTTTAATTTATCTGATTGGTTATCCTAGCTGTCGATCAAAATTAGGAAAATGTTCTCCAAAAATAAACTGACTAATAATTTTTCTCTGATTGAAGATAATGAATTTGGGTGTATGAAAAAAATTACCCATGATCTGATGTTTTCACATGAAAAGGAGCCCCAGAAGCAAATAAGAAGTGCCAGTCTTTCTTAAACTGTTCTCAGATAATAAAAAGAACTCCGGAAAAGAGACCCAAAATCAGCCTGGTTTGAATCATGCATTAAGGTAATTTTTTATATTTCTCTTTGATTTTTGTGAAAATGAACAAATAAATTTTTTCAATAGATATCAAAAGTTTGAAAAATAATGTTCTTCTGTTCATCTAGCAATATTGTGTTCATATATCGAGAAATTTTCCGGATGTCAGGGCAGCTTTTTTGAATTATCAAGTGTCCGCAAGTCGAATTATCCATAAGTCTGGAAGTCTGGGCGTCCGCGTTTCGGGGCCCCCAATCTACAATATACTACAGTATACAAATCAAATCTATATTTCTGATTAATTTCTTTTTTTTTTTTGCGAGTCTAGACAATAATGAATCAGCAGTACTGCACCCGCTTTTTGTTTCATAATAATGAATTACAGAATAAGCGAAGGTTTAAAAAAAAATGAATTGCCCCGGGTGGATTTCGTGACGGAATTCGGCTTGGCTGTTTTGGTTTGTTTTTTTATGCCACCAAGACTGAAAACTCGGTTTTGGAGAGTTGAAGACAGAAAATCTGGTCCAGCAGGTCTTGGATTCTTCCAAAACATGGCACGCATATATAACCTGCCCTCAGTCATTCACGGTGCTCATACTGCGAACACGCTTATTCAAACAACAGTTCCTTTCATTCCACTCACATATATATATAATATACGAGCTGAGAATGACGTCAAAGGCGAGAAAAACCCCCGGCGAATTAAATAAAGCCTACCTGGCATTTGCACAGCCGAGCGTAGGTCCACTTGAAGCTCTTGGCCAGAATCCCGCCTATGTTGGTGAGGTACAGGAGGAACAACGGGATGCCAATCATGGCGTACAGGATCGTGATCAGCTTCCCGGGGATCGTCCGAGGTGTCAGGTTACCGTACCCTGCAAACACATCATCAGACGAGAAAGCCAAAGCGTGAGCGAAAGATTGAGTACATGGCTCCTTATACCGTAAAAAATGATTGATTGATTTACAGACGCAAGGAAGGAAAGAGGGGTTCTTCGAAAGTCCTTATACCAGGTGAACCTTGATAAGTCGAACCTCCGTAAGTCAAAATCCTCCGTAAGTTGAATTTTCTTTCAAGTCCCTGTCTGAATCCCCTTAGAATCAATACTTTAAAAACCTCCCAAACTTGAATTTTTTTCCTGTAAAACCTCTGTAATTCAAATTTTCTGAGGCCTTCTGATTATTATTTCCTTGAAATATGAAAGAGAAAATGATCAAAACAAATAATTGCATGCATCTTGAAAGTAATTGAAAGACAAAAAAATAGCAAATCAATCCCTGCCTCCAAGTTCAGGAAGGGGAAAACTCATTAAGGAGCTAGTTTTGGCCCAGAATATCCTCATTCATGATTTCCCTCCCTTTTTCACTTCTCCTCACAAAAAATTTTTTTTTTCAACTAGAAACCTCCAAAAATCAAAACCTCCCTAAGTCAAAACCTCTCTAAGTCAAATTTTTTTCCTGGTCCCTAGAAATTAGACTTATAGAGGTTCAACTGAGCTGCAATTGCGCCTATTTTTTTTTCAACTAGAAACCTCCAAAAATCAAAACCTCCCTAAGTCAAAACCTCTCTAAGTCAAATTTTTTTCCTGGTCCCTAGAAATTAGACTTATAGAGGTTCAACTGAGCTGCAATTGCGCCTACTATTTAATATCCTTACCTTCTTAGTTGAACCCCCGCAAGGAACGAAATTTTTTCAGGAGATACCTGGCCTAAGACCAATTAATTTCTTAGTCAAATTTTCCATTGCCTTCTGGAGCTATATTAAACTTGGGAGATAATTTGGAATACTTGGTCTAAAACGTATGCGTATTCTTATTTTCACGCTTTCCAGAAAGACTTTTATCATTTCCTGCACGTAATAATGATAACCTCTTCCACTAATTATTCCAGAAAATCATGTTAATAAAATAAATTACACAAATCGGGCCACATTCCCAAGCTCAAAGACTCGTCAAGTTTTACTGTATCTTTTTGAGTCCCTTGAAATTTGACTTTGAGAGCTGCAGTTTTATAAAATATTTATTTCCAAGCAAAAGAAGGAAATCTCGACGATTAAAATTTTTTTTATTCAGATCTGAGGTTCAAATGATTGAAACCTTAAGCTACCAGGTGCTACAGAAAATCAGGGATCATGTGAGAGGCTTTTGGGAGCATACAAAAGAACCTTAATGACTTTTCCTGACGCATTTTCCACAAAATAATCGAGGATCCATCAATGCAGTCAAGAGTTGTCACCCACCATAATTATTTGATGCCTCTTCTTTTCGAAAAATTAAAATCAGGTATGCTTTTGTTTACGGTTTCCGCAGATTTTGCATCATGTTGAAGGTGTCGGGAATACATCCTCAACAAGAAAAGTTGAAATGAGATTTGGTTTGCAATAAAAACGCTTGGTCAGCCGGGCTATGCAGCTGGGGCTGAAAAACCCTAGTTATTTGAGGTCAAAATATTTCTTTGAGAAAAAACACAAGTATTTTGAGTTAAGGTTTCCAAGCATGAAAAGGAGTTTTCAAATAAAATGAAATCACTCAACTATTGCAATTCTGATACCAATGGACTCTTGCAATGTCTGTTTTGTTTGGACGATGAGATTTGAATGTACAAATGAATTGGTCAGAGATGACCAAGAAGAATATTTCAATGAAGAAAGATGAAAGGAGAATGTCCTTGGTGAATTTCAGGTATTTCCTATAAAAAATAATCCTCGAAGGACAACACATTACTCAGCAAAGATTGTGGGAACCAAAGGTCGACTCTGGTCCCACCAGATTCCTGAGGAGATCAGCTTGTTTTGCTGATTCTCAAAAACCCGCGTATTCTATTTTTGACAGAAGGCATTGCAAATTTGTTGCACAATAGTGATCTCCCAAGGTTGTTACCAATTCCGATTGAAATTGTAGGAAAAATGAGAAGTTCGAATAAATTATAATCAAGTTCATTGTACGACGGTTCATCAAAAGTCATGCGAATTGAAAACAATTTTGAGCACAAAATTAATAGAAACGTAGCGTTTCACGTTCGCCTATTTTAGATTGATCTTTGTTCTTCAAGTCATCGGACCATAAGAAAATAAAGGTTAAGATTCAATGCAAAAAGAAAAACGATTTCGGAAGCTGCTGACGTTCACCTGATAGAAATATGAGGAAAAACTTATTGAACACGATTTGAGTTGTTTTTGCGACGAACCGGAAATTTGCATGAGAATTCATCCGGAAAATGTTCTACAACTGCTTCAGCCGATCGCATCTGATGGCTTCATTCATTTAATTCACGGCCATCACATTTCCGATGAAAACTCAATTTTTTCTCCACACTTCAATATAAAAATTACGAACACATAACCATCCAGACGATGTAAAAAGCCTAATCGATACAATTTTAAAATGTAAGGTTTCTTTCATGAGACGCTTGGGAAATGCTGAATTTTGGGGCAATTTTAAAGAGGCAGCCCAAGTGGTCATGAAAATGGAGGTACAGTACTGTACAGTACGCGTATTTTGCTGAAGGCTGTCCCTTCGGTACCAAAAGTGGATCTTGAATAAAATTTATTCTTGTATATCCTTAGCGAAATGAGATGATATTTTGCATTTAAATTATGGAAAAGAGATCGACAAGCTGAATTCGCTCGAGGAACCATTTGCAGTCGTATTTTATTTTCGGGTGAAAGCCAATTTTGAATTCGATGATAAAATGGACGTTAAAGGTGGACGTGACAAAAATAAATGAAAAGATGACTTTCCCAGGCATCGAACAGTTCTCGCACGTTTTCTGAAGTCATCGAAAAATCAGCAAAGGGAAATCTGGGATATTTTTGTGGTCGGCACTTGACAGTCAATACACTTCGAAAACTCAGGCAAAAAATAAAATAAAAATAAAAACACGATGCGGTTTACTTTCGAGTCGTTGCCAACAAATTTATTTGCTGGCAGCATCTATCTGCCATAAATCTCTAGCGCAGAACGAGGTCCTGTCTTTTATGCCTGGATAAACCTCATATGCGATGTTTTGAAATTTCACGAGCCGTAAAATAAAAGGTAGAACACAAGACTGGCTGAACTTTCAAAGCGAAGAGTTAAAAAAATTAAGGCTCGAGTATATTCTTGTTTCAATTCAATGGATCATCAGTTAATACGGTATTATCGAAATTGGACAAAAGGTTTCCGAACGTCACTAAATGACGATTCAAAATTGGGTTTCGTTAAATGACGTTTGTTACTTCTTGGAGCAGTATTCAATACTCATAATATCTCTCATGTCCTCAATATTCGATATGCAGAAAGATATTGTGTGGATTTCATGGAAAATTCAACAGCAGTTTCTCCAAACAGAAAAATCTTGGACCACAAACAATCGCAAATATACGCATCCATCAGTTTTTCGAAGCTGTAAAAAGTGGAAAATTATCAAGAATGTGCTTCAAAATAATTTTATCAACGAAATTCTGAAATTTCTGATTAGGTATGCTGTATGATAAATAGAAAATAATCGTCATCAAAATTTCTGATCGTGAACTAGTGTTGCAATGACGATCAAAATTATGTTTATAACAGTGAATGACGTTCTTAATTCAATTTACATCAGCTACGATTTAGTTTCAACCATGCGTGAACTAAATTAAATCACAGCACAGACTCCGGACTTATTGTGTGAAAAATTCCTCTCCAGTTGAAATGCAACTGCATTCATAAGAACCCTAGGCCTTGTACATGAAGTGAACATGATGGATGTTTCTCAGCTATGTGAGGACTAAGAAACACAGACGACGCACTAGCTGCAAAACAAAATTTTCCTCGCAGTACCAGGATAGCAAATAAAATTAGATCAGCGTAAAGCGAACCAACTTGAGAGGCAAGTTATGATTTTCTACATCATAGAAAACGCAATCACAAGAACAAAGTCATTTTCAAATTCTTTCGTTTATCACATTTCCGGATAGATCACCGGAAACAATTTCAATCAACTCATTTTTATCACAAAAAATGTTAAAAATTCCTTCAAAAATTCACTAACATTTTTCTCTCGACTTCAGGATGCACATCATATTCTGTAAATAAGAAAATTCTTAAAAATTAAATTTTTATATGCATTCTGAAATGTTGGCGAAGTGTCTGCATCTCAAGGCATTCTCCAGATGTTGGGGTGAATTTGTATTTTTGAATTATCCATGAATCAAATTGGTTGCATGTCGGGGCTTTCGAATGTTTTACCCCCTGTTTACTGTACAGTGTAGGCCAAAAAACAGTGAACCGATTTTTTGAATGAAAATAGCTCAATAGAAAATCGAGCTACAGCAATAACGAAAAAAAAAAACATCACATGCATTTTTCTTCAATTTCCTTGGGCATGGTATGTTTTTTCACGGGCAAAAATGCCACGGCATGGTCACAAAAGCCATTCGCATTCAAATTTTCAAAATCCAGTTTTTCCCAAAAATAAAACTCCCCATGCCATGGCGCTTGGAACCATAAAATCACATATCAATTAAAAGGAAATTGATTAGGCTTTCATTCCTTCTTTTTGTTGTTGCTGCTGTAGCTTGATTTGCTACTGAACTACAGTATTTCCATTCAAAAATCGGTTCACTTTGTCTTGGTCCACCCCGCATAAACTGTAGGGATTTATTTAAATATTGTGTTCATGCATATTGCATTAACGTCAACTACCAAGTGCAGTCCATTTACTCATATCATCATATGTGATCCCGGATTCATCATTCTCATACTCGGGTATCATAATTCCAAGTTTTTAAAACGAAGGCCATGTTTTACGCAGTGAAGAAGAACACGAGGAATATTTGTTTCCAAGAAGCAACGTAATGTCTTTCCATGATGAGGCTGAGTCCGGACGCAGGGATGCGTCAAGTTTTTGAAGGGCGCCAGGCTCGCGCGTGTCATGAAAGCCAACCAAGCCCAGGCCTGAACAACACAGGGTGCAATATACGAGGGTTGGTTCATAAGTCCTGAGACTTTAAAAAATATATACTGTATTTACTGGAGTACCATGCGCCGTTGAGTAAGGCATGCACACAGGGGTTTTTCAGTTGGAGATTTGGCTAAAATCGTATCCCCAGTAAGACGCGCACCCCAATTTTTAGTGAATTTTAAACCAGAAAATTTTGAAAAATATAAAAAAAAATCAACTTCAGACATGAATTGAACAAAAATCTCATCAATTTTCAGCTTTTTCAGTACAAAAAAGTTTTCTTGTTACACTTTTTTCAAAATTTCTCCATTGTAATTAAGTATAATGCACACATAACTTCCTATAAAACTTCTTGAAAAATTTGTGCCCGCTTATGATGCGCACCCCTTTTTTTCTTCCAAAATTTGAGAAAAAAGGTGCGCATGGTACTCAAGTAAATACGGGTATATATGAATATAAAGATGCAACCGATAGTTCCAATAATATAAAAATGTTTTTTGAATCGCATAGCCCAAAATTTTTCAACACTTCAGTGCTGTTAAAACATACAACGTGGTTACACATTTCCGCGCGGACTCTTTTTAATAGTGCAGACTTTGATCTGAACACCAAAAATTAAAAAAAAACAATTTACACTCTTCACTATAGTTCCAAGAGGCTTGACAGAAATCTTCTCAATGTCATCACAGCTAATTTGTACCACTTTTCAGCCATTTTTATGCATGTGTTGAAACCGGCCTTGATATGTTCAGTTTGTTGAATCTTGAAGCTTCCGCAGAACAGCAGCAACATGCTGATCCGCGTGGAACCGTGTAACCCCTGGTACTCTCCACCAATTTCAATGCATTTTTTTCATGCAATAAATCATACAATCAAAACAGTGCCAAAAATCGAGTTATGTTAGCTGATAATAGGGACCCTGTGATTTCTGGCTGTTTCCGACACAGTGAGGAACGATCTAAAAGGGATTGATCTTGAGTACAGGGACAGCCTCATTTCTGCCGTTAAAAAGCCGCTCAATCAACTAATGGTCCTTGATTTTTGGCACTGTTTTGATCAATCCCTGGATATGTCGCATGAAAAAAAAAATTCGATTGAAATCGGCGGGAAGAATGTTGAACAGCACTCAAGTGTTGCAAAATGATTGGGACTGTGCAATTACACACAAACAATTTTTGGAATCGTCGAAACTTCGTTGGATATATTTCAAAAAGTCTCGAAATAACGTATGAACCAACCCTCGTATATATACGTATATATGTACATATATATATCCCCCAGATCCCTTTCACACAGACTCACTCCGACCCTCCTTGTTTTCGCGAAATCCAGCCAAATCAGGAGCGAAACTGATACCTGTACCATCTCAATCCCAGCCTAGTTTCTGGCCTCCATAGAATATACACTCGCCGGCAATCTCACGCTAACAAAAGCGCCGCGGATATACACACCCGCGAGAGGATCACTGGAGATCTCATCAATCATTACTTCCCTCGTCTGCCTACAGATGCCAAGACCTGCTTTCGATGCTGGAGTGAGTATAAAAGAAGCGCTGCAGAAAATGAAAGAAAGGTCAAGAGGAAAGCAGGTGAGAGGAAGAAGAAGAAAAAATATATATACACATATACGAGTTTATAAAGTATATAGTACAAGAGCCGCCTTGTCACACACGCAACAGCCGGATGAAGTGGGCATGGAGAACTGGCGTCTTTCGTCCCTTTTTGCTGACATGGGATGCATATCACTGAAAAATTGAGCAAGACGCTGAAAGCCCATCAGCATGCACTTGTTCATTTTTTTTTTCTTCCTTCATAGCAGTTTGGACGAAGGAAAATTGAAAACTGGTACGATCAACTTGACTGAGGTGATGTTCAACTAAAAGATTGAATGGATATAACCTTCAGTAGAGCTCGTAGATTGAACATTTTTTACCGATTTTATATACTGTATCAGTGAAGAATGGAGTTTAAGACGCTGAAGTATCATCCAGCAACTTCATTTTTTCCTGGTTTCAGTTGAGACGAAAGCAAATTGAAAACTGGTATGATCAACTTGACTGAAGTGATGTTCAACTAAAAAGATTGAATGCATATATAACCTTCAGCAGAGCTCGTAGATTGAACATTTTTTTACAGATTTTATATATCAGTGAAAAATTGAGTCAGACGCTAAAGCATCATAAAACACCTTTCTTTTTTCCTGATTTCATTTCAAACCAAAGCAAATTGAAAACTGGTATGATCAACTTGACTGAAGTGAAGTTCAACTAAACATTCAATGGTTAACCTCCAGCAGAGCTCGTAAATTTAAACCTTTATGCAGATTTTATTGAACTAAAAATTGACCAAGACGCTGATGGAAGCCCATCATCATGCAACTTTATTTTTTCCTCGGAACAATTCAGACGAAAGGAAATTGTAAACTAGTATGATCAACTTGACTGCTGAAGGGTTGTTCAACTCAAATATGAATGGGTAACCTTCAGCAAAGCTCGTGACTTGAAGATTCAATGCAGATCTTATATCACTAAAAAAATTGAGCAAGACACTGATGCATCATCAGACGCTCTTCTTTTTTCTTCGTAGCAGTTCAGACGAAAGCAAATTGAAGAGTTATATGAACAGTTTGACTGCTGAAGCGTTGTTCAATTGATCATTGAATGGGTAACCTTCAGCAGAGCTCGTAATATTGAAGTTCTTCTTATTGTACATTCCTTTTTGCAAAAAATATGTCAAGTGTTGCAGCCTTGAACGTCGCAAAAGTCTCTGAGGCTTCCAAGAGAATGGCGCATTCATTTTTGTCACTCAATAATTTTTTTATACTGTATTCTATGTCTTGAACTTCAAAATTCCCTTTTTCTTTGCCCAGGTGTCGCTGTGCGGAATTTTTCTTATAAAATAATTCGTTGCTGGTAGACATTGTTGGCGCGCCTTGGGACGCGCCTGCAGCTGTTTTAGAGACCCTTCAACAGGGCTTCAGGGCAAAAATTATTGTAAACTCGACACACTGTCGAAAGTATCGAAATACAGGCCCATCTCTGGGCAAACAATTCCAGTTAAGTCTCGTAATATTGAAGTTCTTCTTATTGTACATTCCTTTTTGCAAAAAATATGTCAAGTGTTGCAGCCTTGAACGTCGCAAAAGTCTCTGAGGCTTCCAAGAGAATGGCGCATTCATTTTTGTCACTCGATAATTTTTTTTTTATATCCTACGTCTTGAAATCCAAAATTCCCTTTCTCTTTGCCCAGGTGTCGCCTCACGTCTTCTTAAATAAAAGTTATAGATAGGAACTCAAATACTAAATTAGGATAGGCTTTTGTATTTGTTTTTAAACATAGAAATCATTGATGTGTTCCATTTTTTGGCACACAAAAATTATGCATTTTAAAGAGAGGAATTATTTCGATGGTGAAAGTACATATAGTAGGACCCCGAGATGCGGACGTAATTGGTGTTTGAACCTTGTCTGTCGGATTGTCCGCATATCGGATCTCATTTTCCCACTGATTTCAATTCCGACGTACTTAATTGGTTCTTCTGTTCATCAACAAGTCTCACAAAAAATTGCATAAAAATGTTTCCTCAACTTCAAGGTACAGAGAACAACTATGCAGAAGAAAACCACATAAAATCTGATCATTTGGCATTGGAAGGAGCTCAAAATGCAAATAACAAGAATGAAGTTTTGCCATGACGTGCACAGATGATAGAAAAAACTCTGAAAAAATAAGCACCGAAAAAGGCGCTATTTCTTATTATGAATTTGAATGCATTTATATAATGGAATTGTATTTTCAACTTTTGTGAAAATAAATAGCTCAATTTTATAAAGATATCAAAATTAAAAAATTTTTGTCGGAAAACTTCGGCCATGTTTCTATCTGATATTTCGAGCCATTGTACAGATGTCGGGTCAGATCCCTTTGAGCTGTAAGTGTCCGTAAGTCGAATCGGTCATACGTCGGGGCGTCCCTATATATGTCGGGTTCTCACTGCTTCTTTCATTCCAGAATAATCCGAAATTCAAGACGAAAGACGAAAACGCGGAACAATTTGTATTTGCAAATCCTTCGTGTGTTTCAGCAATTATTCCCTTGAGCACGTGCTATATTCGCAGTGATCGGTTTTTCTTGAGACATGAGAAAACAGTGGTCGGGAAGTGGAACTAGACTCCGGTTTCCGGTCTGAGGCATAATATTTACCTTTCTGTCAAGTCTCCAGCGCTTACATTATATGGGCTCATCGTAAAGTTTCCTCTTATATATAGTTGAGTATATACATCACACAGTCTCTTCCGAACTCATTCCTAGTCAACGAGGAACTGGAGTAACGTGTGTTTTCTTTTCTTCGCGTCGTTTAACTTGAGTTTAAATACAGTATTTCTCCGTTACGCTCATATTTTTGAAAATGCTTATGAAAGAGTCTGACGAGTAATTATACAGTGAGACCCCCACATGCAGACACCTGAACATGGGGACAATTCAACATAGGGACATTTATTTTTCAATTAAAAAAATCATAAAAAAAGGCCCAACACACAGACATGGACTCAACATGAGAACATTGCATGCTAAAATTGCGAATAAATTTTAGGAAAATTGACTTTTATTAGGCTTAATTGCAAGAAACAGATATTTCCAGCCCTAAGATCTATACAATAAAAATTCTTTGGTACTCTTCCCATCACTTTCCCATCCATTCAGCTAATTGAATAAAACATTACCTGTAGCACGGAGAAACTGCCTTCTCTTTTTGTGATGGATGTTATTTTTATAGATGCCAACATTTCAATGAACTGTAGAGTGGTATACTATTCAATGGTCCAAATGTTTTTATTGGGTTGAAAATATATTCACTGAATCAAATTCAAGTGGCAAACAAATTATTTTTCATGGAATTCTGAAGAATATTTCTTCCATGAAACACCAATTAAAAATTATATAATGTAAGTCTATGGGAAAACAAGACTCAACTTAAGGACACTCTTGATGCACCAATCATGTCCGCATCTGGGGGTCTCATTGTAATTTTATTTTTTACACCAGGAACGCATAGGCTGATTGACGTTCAAATTTCTTGTTTTATTTGTTTGCTTTCTGGGAGATCATTTAAAGAGATGAACTCATGAAATGAAAAATTAATTTGTCTTCGTTTCCCGTGTATATTTTTGTACCGTGTAAGTGTATACCCAGTAATTTTCGACGTTTCCTTCTTTAAAAAAGGCAGCAAAGGCACGTAACCGAATAAAGTAAAATATTTGAATGCCGATAATGAATTCGTTACGTCTTTTCATATACAGTATTTAAATTTGATAATTGGTCAATATTATACAGAGATAGCTTTCTTTCAATCTGTATTGTGTTGCAAATTTTTCTCCAGAATATCCGTCCACCTGATATTTCTGTCATTTGTTTCAAATAGTAAATTCAGTTGCTAACAATTCGACTTTTTTCAAAATATTTGTATGCAAAACTTGAATCTCATCAAGAGAACAAAAATTTTGACGAGAGCGTGAGCAAGAAAACCCAAAAATTGTCGATGATTTTGAAAAGACCAGACAAATTAATCTTAATTTTTTTTCAAAATATTTGTATGCAAAACTTGAATCTCATCAAGAGAACAAAAATTTTGACGAGAGCGTGAGCAAGAAAACCCAAAAATTGTCGATGATTTTGAAAAGACCAGACAAATTAATCTTAATATTCAAATTTCTTATTGTATCGAGCGATTCGAAGAACCTTATTTTAACAGAAAGTCGATAGTATACAGAAGTGATATCGATGGACCTAAACCCATTTCAGATTGTTTTACTTGCGTCAGAATATCTGCATGTCACACTTTATAGACTCCGATTGGAAAAATTATAATCCCTTCCCTGGCTTGACAAGTAATGGAAAAGAAATCATTTTTCCTCACTGCAAACCCCCCCCCCCCCCCCAACAAATGGGCAGGTCTTCCTTTTATTTTTTATATTTTTTCTCACAAAAATCCCTGGCAGGGAAAAGAATGTTGAATAACCGAAGCTGCGGTACAATATTATACATTTTCATCAGGTCTCCGGCCGCAGAACCAGATGAGATGACGATCGTGTCGAGCTCGTCGTCGTCGTCATGCTGAGTTTGGATTTCTCCTCATCCGGAAAACCCAGAAAAATAAAAGACGGAAAGCTAGGTAGCAATATACGAGACTCAAATAGGAAAGCAAACAATAAGAGAAAAAAGGCAGGCGAACCGAGGAAAGATCTCCTTGGGTTTTTCGTTTCTTTTTTTTTTTCTCCGACAGCAGTAAGATATACAACCAGTCAACTGAACGAAAGGAACTTGATTACTTTTATTGCTTATACCATATACCGCCGACGACAGTTTTGTCACTGTGGTTTCTCCAAGTGCTTCTTGGGGTTGGAAACTCTGTTAATAACACGTGTGTTATTTCTCGGTTTGGTCAGTGGGACGCTGTGTTACGGACATTTCGGGATTTTCTGCATATAAACTTGAAGATTTTATTCATCGACGCATCCAAAATCTATGAAAAGATTTTAAAATATGTTGCGTGAAGACTCTGATTGACAGAGGCTTCGCAGAACGCATTTCACTCAGAAAAGACTCCAGCCGCCCGCATTCTTGCTTCGGATAGCAGACCCCAAATTACTTCGGATAAAATGTCGCGAACAATGTTATCATACATTAAAACAAAAAATCGTTACACATTTGGTACAATATCCAAGTGCAAAAGACCGCGTTCATGTTCATTCTAGTGCTTAATTAAGCAAAATTTCCTTGTTTTGTTTATATTTTTGCGGTTCTTCTATGTTCCAAAATGTTGACAAAGTTCAAAATATAGACAGTAAAATAAGACATATCTTATCCTGTGTCCAAACTAACGAAAAAATTGGCATCGAGAGGACTAAAAATGGTTTGGAAACATTTACATAATTTGATATTTATAGTAAGTAATGCAGATCATAGGTTCATAGTTTTCCTTTTGGTTCAGAGTAAACTAACTGCATCTCATTCCAGAAGGTCATGAGGTTAACCAGAATAATTGACCTTCACTGGTCTTTGAGGGAACCTTTAAGAGGTTCCCCTACACTACAAGTAATATTTACGATGCAAATCAGATGTTTTTGAGGCATGTTGGAGAGTATTACACGTGGGAGAATTCCTGAAGAGGTTTTCCTTCCTAGAATATGAAAGAGCAGAAAAATCAAAGTATGAAATATTCGCGAGCTGCTCATATCGAATATCGAAAGGCATTTACCCGAGTCAGGAACTAAATTAAGCGCTTCCTGCAGTTTCATGTAATGTCGTGAACTGTTTATGGATAAAAGACTTCCTATAAAACTTATTGAATTTACAGTATCTACCGAGTCACCTCTGTAAATCAAAGTTTAGATATGATCCTATATCCACTTTTCAAATGTTCTTCAAAATTCGAAATGATGAATACACTTACGACTATCCTATATACTTTCGGGAACAATGAAACCCTTCCATCAAAAACTGGCTCGCAGCAAATCACGAAGTCGTGCTTCGAGGTTTTTTTTTTTTTGTATTGAACTTTCAGACGCTTTCATCCGGTATTATTCACGAATGAAAAACTCGTCTTCTGAGTTTCTCGCTTCTTTTTCTTTCGAACTTGTTTCTGGCTTCTTTTTAAAGATACCCGAAACAGTTGGAGTCATCCATCTTCACCGGTCTGATAACCACTTCGCAACGAGGTCAAATCTTGTCATTGACTTTCTCGCTTCGTTCTCAGAAAATCTCAGATCTAGTCATGCATGCAGAAACCTTTAACCTTCATTGGAGTCATCCATCTTCACCGGTCTGATAACCACTTCGCAACGAGGTCAAATCTTGTCATTGACTTTCTCGCTTCGTTCTCAGAAAATCTCAGATCTAGTCATGCATGCAGAAACCTTTAACCTTCATGGAAAATAGACAAGAGAATTTCACCAAAATATCTGTCTAACATTGCATATTTCAAATTGAACTACCGCAAAAGCAAGCCTGACGGCCACTTTTTTTTTATCTAAAAAAAGTTTTTAAAGCAGCGATTCAATTTATTTTGTGGATGTTGGTAAAAGAAAAAGGTATAATGAATATTGTACCAACTACTGTAATAAATATTATTCGTTCGGAAGCATTGCTATTACGTGATTTGAAGAACGCAAAGGAGGAGATTTTAGACCGAAATTGTCTTTAATATTAACCCAGCACTCTAACCAAGAGCCAAAAGTTTAAATTATTCAGAGTAAGAAACAAAATATTTCCATAATATTCATTGCTGTGCTGATCAATTTTCGTTCTCTGTGTTTAGGGCAAGTGAACGTTAAATAAAAATGCATGCGGGATTAAATTACGTGATATTGTATTCAATTTTCCGGGCAAAAGAGTGTGATTATATCCGCCTTAATAATTCAGATTAATTTTTTCAGACTCCAACAGTTCTTGAATATTTCTCTGAAATTTTGTCGACTTTTAAAAATTCTGAACCGTTCAAATATATTTTCCGTCAATTATTACTCAAACGATTCCGGTAAACTCTAAACCTTAAACTAATAGGCTTGCTTCGAAGTCCTAGTAGTACTCTAAATTAGGTTTCGGGACTACATTTTAGTTTTACTTAGGAGCTTCAAAATTTAAAGTTCTGAGTCTCGGAGGAGAAAATTGAAATCTGGACAAAAACAATTTTTAATCTGTGGATCCAAAAATTGGAAGTGTGGCTTTTGGGGTCAGGATCTCTGAACTCAGACATAACACAGGAATACGAGATCACCCAAAGCATGGCTACTTGCTATACAGGATTCGCCGTCTGTTGTACAAGCAAAGGCGAAAACTGCTCGTGCTTTGGATAAGAATGAGGCGAGATGGAAAGTAACCAAGCGTTCATCAGATAACTGCTCCGCAAAATGCTGGAATATCTGGGGAGTGTCCGTCCCGCCGACGTATTCCCCAAGCCAGTACTTGGACCTGGCTGAAANCTCGTCGCCGTCGTCATGCTGAGTTTGGATTTCTCCTCATCCGGAAAACCCAGAAAAATAAAAGACGGAAAGGTAGCAATATACGAGGCTCAAATAAGAAAGAAAACAATAAGAGAAAAAGGCAGGCGAACCGAGGAAAGATCTCCTTGTGTTTTTTTTTCTTTTTTTTTTTTCTCCGACAGCAGTAAGATATACAACCAGTCAACTGAACGAAAGGAACTTGATTACTTTTATTGCTTATACCATATACCGCCGACGACAGTTTTGTCGCTGTGGTTTCTCCAAGTGCTTCTTGGGGTTGGAAACTCTGTTAATAACACGTGTGTTATTTCTCGGTTTGGTCAGTGGGACGCTGTGTTACGGACATTTCGGGATTTTCTGCATATAAACTTGAAGATTTTATTCATCGACGCATCCAAAATATATGAAAAGATTTTAAAATATGTTGCGTGAAGACTATGATTGACAGAGGCTTCGCAGAACGCATTTCACTCAGAGAAGACTCCAGCCGCCCGCATTCTTGCTTCGGATAGCAGACCCCAAATTACTTCGGATAAAATGTTATCATGCATTTGAAAATTTTTTTACAAATCTGGTACAGTATCCAAGTGCAAAAGACCTTTTTTATGTTCATTCTAGCGCTTAATTGAGCCAAATTTCCTTGTTTTGTTTATATTTTTGCGGTTCTTCCACGTTCCAAAAAGTTCACACAGTTCAAAATATATGCAGTATTATTAGACATTTCTTATCCGGTGTCCAAACTAACAAAAAACTTGACATCGAGAGGACTTTAAATGGTTTGGAAACATTCAAATAATTTGATACTTATACAGTAGTAATATTTATGATGCAAATCAGATGTTTCTGAGGCATGTTGGAAAGCATTACACGTGGGAGAATTCCTGAAGAGGTTTTCCTTCCTAGAATATGAAAGAGCAGAAAAATCAAAGTATGAAATATTCGCGAGCTGCTCATATCGAATATCGAAAGGCATTTACCCGAGTCAGGAATATTAAGATTAATTTGTCTGGTCTTTTCAAAATCATCGACAATTTTTGGGTTTTCTTGCTCACGCTCTCGTCAAAATTTTTGTTCTCTTGATGAGATTCAAGTTTTGCATACAAATATTTTGAAAAAATTCGAATTGTTAGCAACTGAATTTACTATTTGAAACAAATGACAGAAATATCAGGTGGACGGATATTCTGGAGAAAAATTTGCAACACAATACAGATTGAAAGAAAACTATCTCCGTAAAATATTGACCAATTATCAAATTGAAATACTGTATATGAAAAGACGTAACGAATTCATACGCTATCGGCATTCAAATATTTTACTTTATTCGGTTACGTGCCTTTCCTTCATTGCTGCCTTTTTTAAAGAAGGAAACGTCGAAAATTACTGGGTATACACTTACACGGTACAAAAATATACACGGGAAACGAAGACACATTAATTTTTCATTTCATGAGTTCATCTCTTTAAATGATCTCCCAGAAAGCAAACAAATAAAACAAGAAATTTGAACGTCAATCAGCCTATGCGTTCCTAGTGTAAAAAAATAAAATTACAATGAGACCCCCAGATGCAGACATGATTGGTGCATCAAGAGTGTCCTTAAGTTGAGTCTTGTTTTCCCATAGACTTACATTATATAATTTTTAATTGGTGTTTTATGGAAGAAATATTCTTCAGAATTCCATGAAAAATAATTTTTTTGCAACTTGAATTGGATTCAGTGAATATATTTTCAATCCAATAAAAATATTTTGAGCATTGAATAGTATACTGGTGTACAGTTCATTGAAATGTTGGCATCTGTGAAAATGACATCCAAGTCACAAAGAGAGAAGGAAATTCCTCTGATGTGCTATGGGTAATTTTTTAATTAGCTGAATGGATGGGAAAGTGATGGGTAAAGTACCAAAGAATTTTTCTTGCATAGATCTTATAGGGTTGGAAATATCTGTTTCTTGCAATTAAGCCTAATAAAAGTCAATTTTCCTAAAATGTATTGGCAATTTTATCATGTTGTGTCTGTGTCTGTGTGTTGGGATTTTTTTAATGATTTTTTTAAATTGAAAAATAAATGTCCACATGTTGAATTGTTCACATGTTCAGGTGTCCGCATGTGGGGGTCTCACTGTATAAAAACTCATCCGACTCATTCATAAGCATTTTCAAAAGTATGAGCGTAACGGAGAAATACTGTATTTAAACTCAAGTTAAACGACGCGAAGAAAAGAAAACACACGTTTCTCCAGTTCCTCGTTGACTAGGAATGAGTTCGGAAGAGACTGTGTGATGTATATACTCAACTATACAAGAGGAAACTTTACGATGAGCCCATATAATGTAAGCGCTGGAGACTTGACAGAAAGGTAAATATTATGCCTCAGACCGGAAACCGGAGTCTAGTTCCACTTCCCGACCACTGTTTTCTCATGTCTCTTCGGTTGTATATCTCTGTGTGTGTGTGTGTGTGCACCTTTGTGATCACATCCTCCCTCCTGTGATTTTCTTCCTCCAGCATGCGTTCAGATTTGCGAAAGGATTTCCTTTTATTTTCTCATTATTTACTGTCCTATCAGTAAGCTTTCCTGCCGACAAAAGCAAAGGAGCTATGCAAACAGATTGCGTGTTCTCTGGAAAAACAAGGTGGAAATCCGAATGAGAAAAACCGATCACTGCGAATATAGCACGTGCTCAAGGGAATAATTGCTGAAACACACGAAGGATTTGCAAATACAAATTGTTCCGCGTTTTCGTCTTTCGTCTTGAATTTCGGATTATTCTGGAAGGAAAGAAGCCGTGAGAACCCGACATATATAGGGACGCCCCGACGTACGACCGATTCGACTTACGGACATTTACAGCTCGAAGGGATATGACCCGACATCTGTACAATGGCTCGAGATATCAGTTAGAAACATGGCCGAAGTTTTCCGGAAAATTTTTTACGTTTTGATATTTCTTTATGAAATTAAGCTATTTATTTTCACAAAAGTTGAAAATGCACTTCCATTATAAATGCATTCAAATTCATAATAAGAAATAGCGCTTTCTTCGATGCTTCTTTTTTCAGAGTGTTTTTCTATCATCTGTGCACGTAATAGAAAGACTTAGTTCTTGTTATTTGTATTTTGAGCTCCTTCCAATGCCAAATGATCAAATTTCATGTGGTTTTCTTCTGCATAGTTGTTCTCTGTACCTTGAAGTTGAGGAAAACAATTTTTATGCAATTTTTTGTGAGACTTGTTGATGAACAGGAGAACCAATTAAGTACATAGTAATTGAAATCAGTGGGAAAATAAGATTCGATATGCGGACAATCCAACAGACAAGGTCCAAAAACCAATTACGTCCGCATCTCGGGGTCCAACTGTATGTACTTTCACCATCGAAATAATTCCTTTTTTTTAAATGCATGATTTTTGTGTGCCAAAAAATGGAACACATCAATCATTTCTATGTTTAAAAACAAATACAAAAAACTATCCTAATTTAGTATTTGAGTTCCTATCTACATTTATTTAAGAAAACGTGAAGCGACTGTACGGTTTTATAAGAAGAAATATTTCAAGCCGTACACCTTGTTTGAAATTAATGTAATGGAATTAGGTCTAGCAGACAAATGAGGATGAGATTTATAAAACAAGATTTTTAGGTGACTGAGTTTTTTGGAGATTTAGGAAAAATGAATTTCAACACCACAATTGGCCGGTGCGCGAACCGACCAGGGATTCTCTCCCAAACAGCGCAAACCTTTGTTTTAGCAGTTCAACAAGTATCAAAACAAATATACACAACAGCA
>CAJPEX010004793.1:0-13522 GCA_905338405.1 Notodromas monacha | reverse complement strand
AATGATTGTTTGATGTGCTTTTCCCCTGTTTCCATTGCCTGTGATGTCAATCATGTGTTTTCCAAAATAATGACTGCTTCCAAGACATTTCTTCCGAATATAATTTCAGCTAGCCATGAATAAACACCTTATTGTAGCATTTATCATCACCCTACTGCCACGGAAATTTCTCGAGTCTTTTTATGTATTTATTTTTTGTCCCTCACATCTCATAGACGAACATGGTATAGCCTTGGCTTTTCTCCTGCTCTGTGCTAACTTCCATGTCGTCCACCCGCATAGAACCTATAAAAGTTTTCATCGTTGGAAGGCCAACCCCTCGGAACCCCCGCACATGTAGCCGCGGGATCGATTTCCTCAGCTACCTTGAAGTGGCTTTGCGGAAATGCTTTCGGGCTGGGCGCTTGTCCGGAACCCGGATCGCGACACATTTGCTGGGCATACGTGATCCGAGTTTAATCCTTCTGATGGGTTTCCCGAAGATACGGAGATTTGCGTCGTTTAGTTGACGATAGGAAATCGTCTTTTTCTTCAGTGTGCGGAGGGGGCATTTTTTTTTTTACGTGCTTTAATAAGATTATTAGCTTTCTGTAATGGTGTTGGGTAACTTCAAAAAGTTTTCAACCGATCAAAATAATGGAAACGGCCAAGAGAACTTCTGCAGAGTGCCTTCATGAAGTTTACAAAACTTTTTCACGCATTAAATGAAATTGTGCCTAATTACGTATTATTAAAAAATTCGAATGCGGATGAAATAGGCGGATAATGGCAGGAAAATAATACACCATACTCACTTATCATGCTTATAAAAATAAAACTTGTACCGCATTATAAAAGATTGGAAAATTCGTCAGCAGACTCATGTAATCACAATTATATTTTGCATTTTAGGAGACTGACACTCATCGCATTTTCTACTATTGAACAAATTATTTCTTACATTTCCACGAAGACGGAAATAAATTCAAAATTTGGACAGGTCATGATGGGTTGTTCTCGGTTTAGCAATGCCTTTATTTTTTTTGTGCAAAATTCTGACCAAGGATATTCAATAGGAGGACCCCTGATGAGCAGAGTGATCTGAATCTGAAGATGTTTGCCTGAGCCAAGAAAAATTGGCCATGTTCAGCAGCCCAAAAGCTTATTCACATTGCTGAAGGTTCGAAAGAATTCAGGCTTCCCCCCCCCCCCTAAACCTTTTTTGTGAAGAAGGAAGAAATTTCCACATTTCCAGACTCTAACAAAATAATTATAAGTTTTTCATACGTTTCTGGGAATGCAATTTTTTTTACTCTTGCAGAAAGGTCAAAATATTGCATTAATTTTTTAAAGAATCATTTTGCGAGAGTCGCCATGGAAACGATTTTTTGTAAAGTACCAGTCTGGATTTGAGATGATAGTACTGTCCTAAAAGCAGGGGTGGCATATAAATTATACGCATTTGTCATTGCAATTCTTTCTCGTCTGTTTTATTGTTTAGCTCAAAAATATTTTCAACGGGGTTTTTTTTATTTGGGCATTGGAAAAAATTATAAAAGGCTCATTCTTTTGTCCTTCTTTATCTCTCCTGTGAATGAATAAAAAAAATTGGATTTGTTTTGGTGAATACAATACAATAGCCTCCATTTTGACTCGTCAACAGCAATAACTCACTTTTTCAAAATATATCAAAATCTTCAAATTGATCGTTAAACTTTTTTAAATCTTGGGGAAGTTCCAAATCCTGCTGGGTCATATTGTCCACATGCCAAGGCAGATTTCTTAGGTTTCAATATTTCCTTGTGTTGAATTGGCATCGTGTCGGGGGCCCCATCTTTGCTGTGGCTCTGCAAAAAATTATTCGTGCCACGGAATCAAATGATCCCGCGACTCACATTCAAATATTCTCTTCAGAAACAAAAGTTAGTCAACATTTTCCGGAGTCTTCGAAACAAATTGCACCTTGAACCAGNTTTCCTTGTGTTGAATTGGCATCGTGTCGGGGGCCCCATCTTTGCTGTGGCTCTGCAAAAAATTATTCGTGCCACGGAATCAAATGATCCCGCGACTCACATTCAAATATTCTCTTCAGAAACAAAAGTTAGTCAACATTTTCCGGAGTCTTCGAAACAAATTGCACCTTGAACCAGAAGAAGAAAAAAAAAGAATTGAGGAACGGAATTCTCGGTGGATGCTGTGCTGATTTTGCCAGACAAGCGGAAGGAAAACTAGAAAGGAGGAACCCCGCGCTGTTGCGTACCTAGCTTCTGCGGTTGCCTCTATTTGGCTGCTGCACGCCCTTTACTACAACCTTTAAAGCCAGTATTTAGTGTAGGTGGGAAGCCGTAAGTCTTTTACATGTTTCTTTTTGTGAAAGAGAAAATAGTAAAAATAAAAATAAAATAAAACAGACCCCACGTGCTGAGAAAGAATAACAGAACTGCTGCTGGACGATCCGAAAACGCAACACAAGGAAAACGCAAGGCGAGTGCCACTGCCACCCCAAAAAATAAAAGGAAATATATATAAATATATATATAATGTATATATGTAGGGAAGAAAAAGCACAATCTGGGCCGCATTGATCCGCGTCCCTTTTCGCTGATGAGTTTCGGGGGACGCATTTTTCGTTCACATTTTGTAATCCTTTTCTAATTATATTCTTGAGAGAAAAAGAAAGAAATAGAGTCACAGACGTCATCAAATCCATCACCATCATGCATATTACGTTCCTGGTTATATCGTTATATAAGCGAGCTTCACAATTTCAAAATCTTGCGAAAATGATTTCAGGGATTTTCAAATTTATTTATTCTTTTGTCTGACGAGTCCGGAATTTTATTTTTTCTTCATCAGCTCTACTTTTACTGATATCCGGGATAAAAATGAATTTAAAGCTTGAGCCAATTCTATATAGGACGATTTTCCCTAATTGTTCCCATATTTCTCCACCTTTATCTCCAGTAACTTGAAAATTCGAGTCCGATGGAGAATTTGAAAAAGGTTTTCCAATTCCCAAATCGTCCGCAGCCTTGGGAAGATCATCATCATGAAAAGAAAATCAGTTTCTCAATGACAAGAAACGGTGAGTCTTCAAAATTAAAATTTGCTTACTGCACCTCTGATGAAAGATTGACGTCATTATTTCTGCACGGATCAAACGCAGAAACAAGTTATGACACCAACAAAAATAACAGCTTTTCGTCAGTCATAAATTTCCAAATTTTGATATATTCGATCCATCTTAAATAAATTCAAGCTTGCTTTGAAAAATCGATAAAGGGTTTCATATGCAGATCATTCAATGTCTTTCTTTTTAAGAAACGACTCTGGAAATTATTTGGGTGATGCTTCAGTCATTTCAATCATCCGAATGTTAATAAGAGAATGAAATTACGGGCTATATGTTTTTTTCTGGATCCTGAATCATTCCGAAAAGCCGGTCTTTTCGGTGATTTGCCAAAAAGTATCGCCCGAAATTTCTTTTAAATTTTTTCAACTTCTCCAGAAAAAGAATCAAATCCGGGCCCAGAAGCGCAGAAAAATTCCGCGTCGATCTTCTGAATAATTTTCTCTCCTGAAGCTGCCAATCAAAAGTTTTCATTTCATTCCACAAAGGGGGGAAAAGTTCTCGGTGTCGAGTTGAAACTTGATTAACTCACTTTTTTATTGGAAATTATATGATGAGACCAAGATGAAAGGGGTTTTCCGAATTAATCATCCCACTCAACCCAATTCATTACGTATTCAACGAAGGAAAAGATGCATTACATACCACACCAAAAACTCACTGCTTCCCAAAATGGCAATTTTCGCGATGTTTGCTCTCCTGATTGCTCTGAATTTCAGTGCTCTTAATTCGTGTTTTTTTTCATTTCCTGATTAGAAGTGCAACAAGACCAAGAAGAGGTATAGAAACAAATCACAGTCACTGAAAAGATTTAGAAGTGTACAGCACTGGTCTGCAGAAGACTGCTTTGCTGAGCAAACCAGACTGACTCTCGGAGGATTTCATTTCACGGTCCGTCACCCGGTTTCCGTTTCCGGTATAAAAAAAATACCAAAAGCAAAATAATCCTTTGGGCGTCCAGTGAAAACAGCGAACCGTTATTAAATTACATGACAACGAGAAAACAATTGGAACAAATGTTCCAGATGTCTGCAATTATTTTTGGGAAGCTCTTTTCGATAACTATCTCGATGCATTTCTCGTGAATCAAATTATCGTTGAGAAATAATTTCCCTTGGCGTTCCATTAAAATATATGGAAAGTTGAGCACATTTTCAAACTTGGTACAGTATTACTACTTACATAATACAGTAATTCGATTGTAGGACTGCAGAATTTTATAAGTGGAAGTATTTCGTAGCCTTCATCAGGAATAACGAGAATTCAAACCCGAGTTCTGCCTTTATTTGTTCGCTGCCTAAAACAATCACAAAATAAATGGAAAAAATTGGAAATTTGAGTTCATTACCACGAGGTACAGATACCACATCTAAATATTTCTGCAAGCATTTGTTCAAAGGTTTTCTTAACGTCTTGACTGGTACCAAAAAAAAAGATTCTTTCACANGTCATATTGTCCACATGCCAAGGCAGATTTCTTAGGTTTCAATATTTCCTTGTGTTGAATTGGCATCGTGTCGGGGGCCCCATCTTTGCTGTGCCTCTGCAAAAAATTATTCGTGCCACGGAATCAAATGATCCCGCGACTCACATTCAAATATTCTCTTCAGAAACAAAAGTTAGTCAACATTTTCCGGAGTCTTCGAAACAAATTGCACCTTGAACCAGAAGAAGAAAAAAAAAAGGATTGAGGAACGGAATTCTCGGTGGATGCTGTGCTGATTTTGCCAGACAAGCGGAAGGAAAACTAGAAAGGAGGAACCCCCGCGACAACGCATGGATCGAAGACGCCAACGGAGATAAACCGACGACGTGCGGGAAATGATGTTGGAAATTTCGGTCATAAATCACATCCACCCTTCGGCATTCAGAAAATGTACAAAGAAAAACACGCAGAGAATATAGTAAAAATAAAAAAAAACAGACCCCACGTGAGAAAGAATAACAGAACTGCTGCTGGACGATCCGAAAACGCAACACAAGGAAAACGCAAGGCGAGTGCCACTGCCACCCCAAAAAATAAAAGGAAATATATATAAATATATATATACAGTAATGTATATATGTAGGGAAGAAAAAGCACAATCTGGGCCGCATTGATCCGCGTCCCTTTTCGCTGATGAGTTTCGGGGGACGCATTTTTCGTTCACATTTTGTAATCCTTTTCTAATTATATTCTCGAGAGAAAAAGAAAGAAGTAGAGTCACAGACGTCATCAAATCCATCACCATCAGGCATATTACGTTCCTGGTTATGTCGTTATATAAGCGAGCTTCACAATTTCAAAAGCTTGCAGAAATGATTTCAGGGATTTTCAAACAAAAATTTTTGGCTGACGAGTCAGGAATTTTATTCTTTCTTCATCAGCTCTACTTTTACTGATCCGGTAGAAAATTATTTCAAAGGTTGAGGCAAATCTAAGGACGATTTTCCCAAATTGTTCCCATATTTCTCCACCTTTATCTCCAGTAACTTGAAAATTCGAGTCCGATGGAGAATTTGAAAAAGGTTTTCCAATTCCCAAATCGTCAGCAGCTTTGGGAAGATCATCATCATGAAAAGAAAATTAGTTTCTCAATGACATGAAACGGTGAGCCTTCACAAATAAAATTTGCTTACTGCACCTCTGATGAAAGATTGACGTCATTATTTCTGCACGGATCAAACGCAGAAACCAGTTATGACACGAACAAAAAAAGCAGCTTTTCATCGGTCATAAATTTCCAAATTTGGATATTTTCTATGTATCTTAAATAAATTCAAGCTTGCTTTGAAAAATCCATGAAGGGTTTCATGTGCAGGTCATTCAATGTTATCTTTCTTTTGAAGGAAAGACTCTGGAAATCATCTGGGGGATGCTTCAGTCATTTGAATCATTCGAGTGATAAGAGAATGAAATTACGGGCTGAATGTTTTTTTCTAGATCCTGAATCATTCTGAAAAGCCGGTCTTTTCGGTGATTTGCCAAAAAGTATCGCTCGAAATTTCTTTTAAATTTTTTCAACTTCTCCAGAAAAAGAATCAAATCCGGGCCCAGAAGCGCAGAAAAATTCCGCGTCGATCTTCTGAATAATTTTCTCTCCTGAAGCTGCCAATCAAAAGTTTTCATTTCATTCCACAAAGGGGGGAAAAGTTCTCGGTGTCGAGTTGAAACTTGATTAACCTACTTTTTTATTGGAAATTATATGATGAGACCAAGATGAAAGGGGTTTTCCGAATTAATCATCCCACTCAACCCAATTCATTACGTATTCAACGAAGTAAAAGATGCATTACATACAACACCAAAAACTCACTGCTTCCCAAAATGGCAATTTTCGCGATGTTTGCTCTCCTGATTGCTCTGAATTTCAGTGCTCTTAATTCGTGTTTTTTTTTCATTTCCTGATTAGAAGTGCAACAAGACCAAGAAGAGGTATAGAAACAAATCACAGACACTGAAAAGATTTAGAAGTGTACAGCACTGGTCTGCAGAAGACTGCTTTGCTGAGCAAACCAGACTGACTCTCGGAGGATTTCATTTCACGGTCCGTCACCCGGTTTCCGTTTCCGGTATAAAAAANAAGACCAAGAAGAGGTATAGAAACAAATCACAGACACTGAAAAGATTTAGAAGTGTACAGCACTGGTCTGCAGAAGACTGCTTTGCTGAGCAAACCAGACTGACTCTCGGAGGATTTCATTTCACGGTCCGTCACCCGGTTTCCGTTTCCGGTATAAAAAAAATACCAAAAGCAAAATAATCCTTTGGGCGTCCAGTGAAAACAGCGAACCGTTATTAAATTACATGACAACGAGAAAACAATTGGAACAAATGTTCCAGATGTCTGCAATTATTTTTGGGAAGCTCTTTTCGATAACTATCTCGATGCATTTCTCGTGAATCAAATTATCGTTGAGAAATAATTTCCCTTGGCGTTCCATTAAAATATATGGAAAGTTGAGCACATTTTCAAACTTGGTACAGTATTACTACTTACATAATACAGTAATTCGATTGTAGGACTGCAGAATTTTATAAGTGGAAGTATTTCGTAGCCTTCATCAGGAATAACGAGAATTCAAACCCGAGTTCTGCCTTTATTTGTTCGCTGCCTAAAACAATCACAAAATAAATGGAAAAAATTGGAAATTTGAGTTCATTACCACGAGGTACAGATACCACATCTAAATATTTCTGCAAGCATTTGTTCAAAGGTTTTCTTAACGTCTTGACTGGTACCAAAAAAAAAGATTCTTTCACAGTATAATTTGAAAGCTTAGCAGTCATTAAGAATGAAAAGTTAAGAACAGAAACAAAATGTAATATGAAAGGAAATCATATCACGTGGCTTTTCGAGGTAGTTTTGAAATACCCATGATATTTTCGCATGAATGACGTGATTTTAATTGGATACTCCTCTTCTATCGATCCACTAACGTACTGTATATTGAACATGGTCCTGATTTCTTGGTTTCATGTTGGTGGTTATGTGGTAATTATTCTTTAATTACCAGGAGAAGATATAAAATGGTAGCAAAAATAACAGTCTGGCATCCTCCGCAAAGATTGAGCTTGTACATACTCTTATTATTAAGACAGACACTTGTTTTCCTATAGCCAGCCCTTTACG
This sequence comes from Notodromas monacha, assembly GCA_905338405.1. Classification (NCBI taxonomy): domain Eukaryota; kingdom Metazoa; phylum Arthropoda; class Ostracoda; order Podocopida; family Cyprididae; genus Notodromas; species Notodromas monacha. The sequence goes on along the minus strand of CAJPEX010004793.1, from coordinate 5,800 downwards.
AAAAAAAAATGGCAGAAAAAAGTCCTGTACTGTTGGCATTTATGAGAATCGCAACCCGCAAATTTCGCGAAGGTTCAGAGCAGCTGTCCATATAAAGCATCTGCCTGGGACATTATTCGGGGCCAAAATACATGACTCTGTCATTTTTCATTATAAATCCTTTCTGCAAGCATTTGTTCAAAGGTTTTCTTAACGTCTTGACTGGTACCAAAAAAAAAGATTCTTTCACAGTATAATTTGAAAGCTTAGCAGTCATTAAGAATGAAAAGTTAAGAACAGAAACAAAATTTAATATGAAAGGAAATCATATCACGTGGCTTTTCGAGGTAGTTTTGAAATACCCATGATATTTTCACACGAATGACGTGATTTTAATTGGATACTCCTCTTCTATCGATCCACTAACGTACTGTATATTGAACATGGTCCTGATTTCTTGGTTTCATGTCGGTGGTTATGCGGTAATTATTCTCTAATTACCTGAAGAAGATATAAAATGATAGCAAAAATAACAGTCTGGCATCCTCCGCAAAGATTGAGCTTGTACATACTCTTATTATTAAGACAGACACTTGTTTTCCTATAGCCAGTCCTTTACGGAATAAAAATGGCACAAAAAAGTACTGAACTGGTGGCATTTATGAGAATCGCAACCCGCAAATTTCGCGAAGGTTCAGAGCAGCTGTCCATATAAAGCATCTGCCTGGGACATTATTCGGGGCCAAAATACATGACTCTGTCATTTTTCATTATAAATCCAAGGTGGGCTTCCCAGGAGCAATGGGTGGGATCGAAAAAGGGTTCCCCATGAATTTGAATCATTCATTGCCCTATTTCTATTAGGAGAGAGTTGTCACCCTCCTGCCGTTATTTGCATATTTTGCAGTAATAATGCTGGAGACTTCTTCAGGTTTTCTGTGCCTCAGTATCTATCTCTTTGATCCTTATTTTAGTTGCAATAGTTTCTGAGAACTGTAGAATTTACCATGTTATAGACACACACCATTCCCGTGTGGTACATATATAAAGTACTTAATTTTGAATATATAACAGCTATATTTTATTCCCATTCAGTGCTTCTTTCGTATTTCACACTGCTGTTTTAATATATTTCGGGCGTATTTTTAAAATTAGGACATTGTTCACTTGAATAACAAACTAGGAAAAATTCTAATTCATCACTGCATCTGCTGTGGAGGTAAAATACAACCTAAAATCCAAACACGTAACATGAAATCATCTCAATTCAATCTCTATAGATTTCAAGAAAAAATCTGCATAATTACAGACTCAAACCTCTTCAAGTGAAGCAAGTGCAAACTATACATAGGGAAACTAGCAGTATTCCTTGGGGATAAATTTAGAATTACAGGTCCAGAATTTTAAATTAGCAATATCCTCTGGACCTTAATTCAACTGCTGGTTAAATGAGTTGACGGGATGCTAAACTTCGAGGCAAGGGTTCATTTGCACAATTAATCAATCACTTCCTTTTGAGGAGCAGTACTTTCTGATTCCCCAATCGCCTGAAAAATAGCCCAAAACCTCCAAAAAAGGTAAGAGGGATAATTAGTTCGGTATTACATTGCTTTCAAGGAAATTCCGACAAGGGCTGAAACAATTCTGACCGAGGTTGCTTTTCACTTGAGAAGGTTCAAGTTATTGAAGTCCAAAAGTGCGTACCATATAGTTGAGCATAACCACAACAACAAAATATTCTTGGGTTTTCCTCATCTTCACAAAATGCACCAGTATATAAAACCAATTAAACCATACTGAACAAATTCCCAATCTAATCCAAAGCCATCGAATATAAACGAACCCTTTGTCAGGCAACCTCGCAGTTAATAGCTGTCAAACAGCGCTAGGAATGATTGGAAAACCAGGAAGGAAATGGTAGCGAATAAGTGAACCTTTCTTCCGCCATCTCTGACACACCAGAAGGAAATAAATCAGAAAACAATTTTAAAGGTCCTCTTATTCCCGGCCCCACCACCTGAGTGGGAATTGCGCTCGTCGTGTGACAAGTTCGACCCGCAATGCCTGGGAATGCCGGAGCAGCAAGGGGACCAAGAAAAATAATGATAAAAAAGAGAAGAGAAGAAAAGAAAAAAAACAAAGAGAACCCGGGTCCCATGGGTTTCAAACACCATCACAGCGCGGTCCCGCGAGGGGCATCCATCACACAGCGACTATACCCGGGCCCGAACGAATTGTTTCCGATAATCGACCCGAGACTCGAGGAGAATCTATCAAAATCACGAATTGAGAGTCAATTCCTTGGTCTGATAGAAAATAAAAGTAAGCAGCACTATTTTGTATCCCGAGAAGGCCAGCATTGAAAGAAGAAGCAAATTGTTGTACTGACTCATTCCAATTGCATCGACATCTGACTAACCTTTAAAAACCAAACAAAAAAACACTTGGGTAACCTTGTTTGGCACCTGATGCTCACCGGGAATATAAATAACTGTAAGCCTAAATCCCATCTAATCCAACCAAAACATAACCAAACTCAGAGCCAAATTCACTTTCAAGAAAAACGCATAAAAATGTAACAGAAAGTTTTTAAGTTCGGAAAGTTATAATTTTTGAAACAGAAAAATAAAATAAAAACTAAATAGAGGATGATGCTGAAATTTGTGATCTTCTGGGCCTTTAAAAGCAAAGTAAATGAGCTGACAGGATGCTGAACTTTGAAACAAAGGTTCATTTGCCCAATTAGTCAAGTACGGTACTTCCTTCTGTATATATTGCATCAAGTTATAATTTTTTTGCTGCTCCTTTCATGGACACCCTTGATAATGGACGAATTATTTTTCTACAAAATGAAAAGTTATATACGCATAAAGGAAAAGTCTTTGGTTTAGAGGGAGGTCAGCATCACATTTTTCTCACAAAACTGGAGATTGTGACTTAGCATGCATTTGACAATCGAAAGTGCAAGTGAGCAAAATACAACTGTTTCTTTTTTAAATTTACGTACTCTAGAAATTTCAAAAATGAGGGGTAAAATAAAATTCAGTACAGTATTAGAAATTGCTGTTTCAAAAGAAGCACGAAGATTTTTAAGTCAGCATTTTAGCTATACTAACGATGGGAAAACATTTGTTTTTCAAATTCACAAGAAACGTTTTAATGACTGGCTTCTCAGGATAAAAGTTGGAATAAATATCGTAGCACAGTATATTTCAGTACTGCACTTTCTGGTACAATAAAATAAGGACTATATGCGCAGCAACAACAAGAAACCTGACTCAAATTTTCCCCGTTTTTATTTTAAATGTTGTCTAATTGTCGAATATAAAACGTGTGCTATTCAAAAGCTTATTTGGACTGAAAAAAAAGTGAAGAAAAAAAACTTGCCTACACAACTGAAGTGGTTTCGCAGTTTTGAGAAAAGCTCGTTTATTCTTGCCAGAGTGCCGTGAATTGCCCGAAAACACGCGATGACACGACTTGAAAAATGCTGAAAGCAAATTGAGTTGATGTTTGCACTGTGAATTACCCTTGGTTTTTTGCAGGTTCAAGTAATCAGTAAAATGACTAGTTGCTTCTTACTGTCATGACGCATCCATGCTTTAATTTTTTATTTTTTCTCTCTCTCTCTCTCTTGTGAGTTTTTGCATTTTTTAAAACGAAGAACAATTTCAGTTGATTAGGGTGACATTGGAAATTCCGAAATATCGCAAGAACGCCAAAAATATATCATTCTTTTCATCATCTTGTTCATTATTCTTATGCACATGAAGGAAAGTTTTTCTGCGAAGAAAGCAGTGTTGAAAAGTGGACGTTCCGTCTTTCCAATTTCTTTTGGCAAGATATTTCTTGGTCCATCCAAACGAGTTTTTTCCAATATATAGCTCGAATAGTTAAGTACACGAAAAAGAAATTCTGTCAAATATAAATTTGATTCGTATCTCGGTTGAAGGTCCCGAAATCCGTGGACAGTATTTTGGGATAAAAGTAAATTCACCCGGGCACAACCCTGAGCTGGATTTTACTTTTTGCAATTCGAACTTTCCTTCTATTCATCATGCCAGGAAGCTATGAAGCACGAATTTATTTCAACGTCTTTCATCCTTGTCCAACGGGATTCGATGGGAAAAGGCATGTTTTATGGACAGAAACTTGAACGGATTTATTATAATTTATCTGGTTTACATTTGCCCCGTCATCCGAGAAAGGTGTTCAAGTTGAAAAAGCATACAATTTTATTTACTTTAGTAGGGATAGCGTCTGGTGATGGAACAAAAAATAGCTGAAGGATCTTAATCGAAAATGGCTTTGCATTTTTAAAATGACATTTCATTACCCCAACATTTATGTCTTGAAGCAACAACATTCAGGCAGACCTTCCTTAGTCAAACTCGGATGAGGGACCCAGAAAAATTCAACCGAGAGATTTTATAATTTCGGAAATCAGCATTTTTGTCAGTGAAGAAAAATCCAGCTTGCAATTAAACTACAGTCTCGAAAAATTAACGAGAAAATCGAAGAATTCCAAAACCATGAATTTTCGAAACTTCGATGGTGAGAGTAGACACTCGAAAACATGCTGGTGCGGGCGTTTTTGAAAAATTGCCAGAAATTGCAAGGCAAAAATATTTCCAAGCCGGAAGCAAAAGACCTGGGTATTTTTAAACCAGAAAAGGGAAACCAGCCCGGGTACCCAAACAAGGCTGGGACCACCTGCTGTAAAGTAAAACTAATTTAACCCTTGTTTCTATGATGCTGAGGGTCGTTGAGTGATTAGCGTCTTTGAAGGGTTCCCCCGTCTGGAAAATTGTAGGGTAACCCTGATCCATTTTTTCTCTGGCGGGTTCCAGAGGGTTTCAAGTTGTTTTTTTCAATTTTATCTTGCAAAATTTACATTCCACCGTTGACAATTATTATGCAGTATACTTCATTCAAATCCAAGGAATAAGGGGCACCCTCCAAAAAAAAGTATGCCAAAACGTCTGTGACAGAATGATTAGACAACCCATGAAATCACTTTTATCTTTTATCTTTTGGGATTTCCTAAAGGGAATCCCCAGCTGAACCCGAAACCTGAATGAAGTGTTTTATTTTTGGATGTATCACCTTTTTCCTGCTTCCTTTTGTAATTCTTGATAACAACATCCATCCATATTGATGCTATTTTAAATTTGAAAATTATGTGTATTGCCAGAGTTTCAATAGATATATGCAATAACTTGGATGATTTCTGAAACATTACAATTATTTTTTTGCGGAATATGGCGCAATTCTGGGACACGGATTTTTTTGCTCCCTTTTGTGAACACCTTTTCGCGTGCAGAACTAATGGACTTGGAATTATTGGCACTGCTTGTATTCTTCAAAGTCGAATGATTCCGAAGTCGAAGGCATTTGTTGATCCAGGAGGTGGTTATTTTTTCGATCGAAAAACTTTCAAATTTCATTCATGATGATCCCATCAGTATTTGGAATAAGGCCTCTCTTAAGTTGAAAAGGCAAAAGTCATTACGATCAGTCTTGAAGCTTCAGAAAGAAGCACTTCGAAAAATTGCTCGCAAAAACCACGCAAACACTATGCGAAACTTGGCAACCGTGACGGAAGCGTTCGTCCTTGAGCAATCTGGATACTTTGCAGAAATCTCGCCTTTTCTGGTTGATTTCGTCCGTTGTCCAGTTGCAAAAGTGCGACAGAAAAAAAAATCGCCGGATTCTATATACTGTACTGCACGAAATACAATCGAATACAAATGCTGCAACTGGAATCGCATGGCAGAGTTTCCCGTGAAAGTTGCAAGAAAATGGAAATATATCTTCTACC
>CAJPEX010004792.1:3819-19591 GCA_905338405.1 Notodromas monacha | reverse complement strand
GTTCAAAGGCGATCGAGGTCAAGCTTATCGTTTCTATGTTTTTTTCCTCTTTGTGTTGAAAAGGCTTCATGCATTCATTGATCATTTCTTCGATTATCCGTTATCATCAATTTTCGGGGATGACTCGCTGGAAATGCCCGGTGAAAGAAAGGTCATTTTTAACATGACATGCGCGTGTTTCGGTATTTCTTGAGGAATCAGTGTCAAACTCTTTCAGTGTGATGCCAGGGATTCATGTAAAAAAAAACCTTAATAAGTTAAAATCCAGTTTGTTATGTGTTATATCGGAAAATTTTGGCAATTCTTTTGCTTTAGAATATTCTTGAGGAAGTATATTGGAAATTATAATTTTGAACCAACAGGGTGCCCGAATGTTTGGTAAGTGACGAAGATTTTTGGGGCACAATTGCTCATTCTTCAATTCAAAATTTACATTTTTATTATTTCCCAAGTACGAGAAGAATTTTTTTCAAAATTTTTAGAAAGGAGTTCAATGAATCAGCATCATGAAAGAATAAATTTTCCCGCCACTCTCACAAATTGAAAATTGCCTTCAAGTCCACGAAATTTTGGTGGAATAGTACAGAGGAATGGATAAAAATAACTTTCCAATGCTTGGACTTGTCGTATTTCATTTTAAATGGACAGGCTTTTGCACGAATCCTTTCATTTGATCGATTTGAACTGTCCATTATTTAAAATTTTCGTCGGAATAGAGGTTCTGATACGTTTAAGCAAGATTATACGAGGTTCATGCAAAATGTTCTTTCACTTTTCTATGAAAATCCCATATGCAGAAATGATTAGAATAAAATTTGTATTTTTAATAAAACGAAAACCGACTGGTTGTCTTGTATTTAATGTCGTCTTTAAATATTAAATATGTTCTCACTTAAAATGACGTCTAAAATTCCAAGATCAAAATGAAGTCATTTGTTGGTTCGAAGAAACTCTTTTTACATTCTCAACTCATATGCAACTCTTATGCAAATGCATAAGAGTTCAAATCCCGATTCAAGTTGTGAGTGTATCAGTACATTAACGAAAAGGAAAGTATAATCAGCTGTTTTTTTTTAGTTGTAATTTTGACAAAATTGAATAAGGGAATGGTTTGAAATCTTTGTATTATTTAATAACCAAAAACATTTGGGTCAACTTGGTGGATTATTCTTTTTCATGTTACGTAAAGAAGATGAACTGTTAACCTAGCATATATGATTTCTCATCAAAGATTCTCTCTAAATTGTTCAATCAACTAAACCTTATCTGGGAGCAGGCTGAACACCTTGTGCTTTAATTTGGGTTCAGTAGTTTCCTTATGCAGCAATTCGTTTAACTGGTATTTTGTTTTTATTATCAGGGAAGGGAAGAAAGTACTGTATTCTTGCAAACCATGGTTGTGCACCCACCAGTTGGGAAATGCCAGTCACTCCAATCCCCAGCCCACCAAACTGTGGTCTGGTCACCCAATGGTCAGAGCACCCATCATCAGAGGCTGCTGACAATCCCTGGTTGAAGGATTTCATCTGTTGAAAATTGTTTACAAAGAAAATCTCATCAAACCCAACCTAACCTAACCTAGCACTAATTCAAACATAATTTTATTTCTTTATTATTTATGTGGACAAATTGACAAACAAGTCAAGGTGTAGGGCTTGAAAATCTCTGCATCAAATTTAAAACCCTACAAATCTAATGCACAATTTAATTACGGTAACCTTGATAGTTTACTGAATTTTCCAATGCTCTTCTCTCAAACATGATGTGCAATACTGTACATATTTTCCCAACAAACATGAGAAAATCAGAATTAATTACAGCTCAAGCGTAATTCTGCTATGTCAAAGCATTTCATTTGAACACAAAATAATAAACATTTTAAGCATTTTTAAAATTTAAAAATGAATCCATGGTAGGTAACCATTCTGCTCACCAATGCCTGGAAAGTCACTGCAACCAGGATTTTATAAAAAAAAATGCTTACAACCAGAGATTGTCAGCAGCCTCTGGGTGCCCCAACCATTGGGTGACCATACCACAGTTCAGTGGGCTGGGGATTGGAGTGACCAGCATTTGCCAACTGGCAGGTGCACAACTGTTGTTTGCATAACCAGCTTATGCCTTGACACAAAGAAAGTGTATTTGTTTACATCAGTTGTGCAATTTTACATTTTGAGATGTATTTTCTTCTCTTTTAATCTATCCATATACTGTACAGCTTGTTTCTCTGTTTTCCATTCTGATGTGATGGATAATCTGTTTGGATGAATGTAAGGGTGGGGAGGAGAGGGGTTTTGGATGCAGGAACTTTGCTTGAACCTTGTGATTGCTGAAAAGCAGAAAATAAAGCTTGAAGTTCACTTGAATTCAAAAAATGTTACATTGAATTTGGACATGAGTCCTCCTGGAATGTGTATTTTGTGTTCCACATATACAAGGGTTCTAACGAAAGTTCTCGGAATGGAAATGAAAATGGCGTCTAATCGAGCTAAAAAAAATTATTTTTTAGGGAAAACATATTCTTTGACACACAAAAATCAGCCGTGTTTGACAATATTTTTGTGTGCCAACGAATATGTTTCCCCTAAAGAATGATTTTTTTCAGCTCGATTAGACGCCTTTTCAACAGCCTATCAAATCTTTCAACAAGTTAATATTCAGTATTATCCACCATATACAGTATTTATATGTGATATTTGAAACCCCAAACCCATAAAACCGGCTTCTTCTCTTTTCGCATTGTCATGACGGTTTTTTTTTCTCTCTACTACAAAATAAGCCTTAGGAAACGCTTGGGTTGGTGTTTATTAACCTGGGACCTGTTATCATAAATCTCCACGTTTCTGTTCTGCTTCCTGTAAGCTGGCAAGTCTTTGTATTCCGACTTCGGGACATTATTTTATATATTTTTGTCGTTCCAAGTTTGGCTCTTCTGGCGTCTTTTGTTGAATGTTGTGCGTGCGTGTTTCGGATTTGGTTAACAAAACACGGTTGACAGCGTCTTCCGGTTTGGGGTACAACAGTCTTTTTTAATATTTTTTTTCTCACCTCACTAAGCCTGTGATAACAGCTTCGTGGAGGTAAAAAGAATTGATTGATTGATTGATTGCTTTGAGTTGTTTGCAGTATTTTTTTTTATTATTTTCAGGAAAAATTTAATGTGTGAAGGACACATTTGTACTTTGTTTAACTTTATTGCTGTACTCTGCATTATTAATACGAAGAGGACGAGATTGACTTGAAGATTTTCTTTGGATGTACCGTATTGATTTAGGAATGGAATGGATTGCGTGTTAATTTTGTTTCGTATAAGTACGAGGGTTCTAACAAAAGTTCTCGGAATGGAAATGAAAATGGCGTCTAATCGAGCTGAAAAAAATTTTTCTTTAGGGAAAACATATTCGTGGCACCAAGAAACTTTGTCAAACGGGGCTGATTTTTTTTTTGTGCCAAAGAATGTATTTTCCCAAAAGAATAATTTTTTTAAGCTCGATTAGATGCCATTTCCATTTCCATTCCGAGAACTTTTGTTAGAACCCTCGTATATATGATGTTTGAATACTTCGATCTGATTTTTTTTCTAGATTGTAGAAATTTTACACCCTGATTTCTAAAGGTAATCTTAGGTTTTGAAGAGGTGTAGAATTAAAACATCGAAGCCTGAACCTTTCTCAACTAAAGCGCACAGATGAAACATTTTATTTTGACTATTGAGGGAGAATTCAGTGCTGTGAGTGTAAGATTATCATTATTTTCTTTTAAAATAACTGGAATGAAGCTCCCATTTTATATCAGATTCAACCTTTCTGCTTTCGTCGAGTTCACAAATTTTCAGCTTCAAAATTTGATCAAAATTTTTTGCATTCATTCTTTGTAAAGAAAAGTTTGCCGTGAGCATAAATATTGTAAATTACTGTGAGGTTAAGGTGTTTGTGCGTAGGATTATTTTAACGATGCGTTACTTTTAATGCTCTTTATTGGGCATTGTAAAATTATAGTTTTCCGAAAAAGTTTTTATAATGATTTTTTTTAGCTTACCGAGATGAAGAACTTGAAATTTTATTTTTTTTTCGTTGAGGCTTATTTTTTCTCCGAATGCCATAATTTCAAGCGAATTGAAATTCTTTAGAACTTGAATCCGAATTTGGGAAGATTCCATCCCGAGCTTTGAACGGGCAGTTTTTTTTTTCGAGAGTCTGTGCTGAATTAAAACGCGAAATTTGTTTTCCAACTGTGATGAACCGCAGATTGAACTAAATTCAATGCTTATCATTTCACTGTGCTCTTAAATACAACATGGTTTGGTATTTTATAATCATTCATTAATCCTTTCGCTGGTTCGCTAACAAACACGAGCGGCGCAAGCGTGTGTTATCACAAAATTTGACTGAGTCAAAATTCGTTTGTATTTTGAATCATTTTGGAACGCTCAATGATTTGCAAATAACTATTTTTATGATGGCTCAATCTGACCACGGAACTACGATTGATCAGCAATAATTAGCTGTGACATTGATGCTTGTCCGAGAAAACACGGAACGAAGAAACATTCAATATCCGGAATTCCGTGTTCTCTCTTTTGTACGTGACTAATTTTTCATATTTTCTTCCACTATTATGTTCGACCTATGAACTCTGATCTTTTGGGAAGGGCTAAATGAGTGTGGGAGAGCTTATCAACAGATTTTCGTGAATGAGAAATGGTTTCCGCTGGGGTTCCTTAATCACTCACGAGACTCGATTATTCGCTTTTTGGTTGAAAAACATTTTTATTTCAAAAGGGTTTTTTTGTGCGAAATTCGTCATGCTTTTGGGAGGGGAAACAATTACGATAGGATGCTCAGATTAAATGTTTTCTTTTTAATGAGTCGTGATCCCCATTTTTATAATTCCCTATAACTCATTTTTAGACGGAGGCAGATTATTTTCTTCAAGTTTTGAGGAAGGAAACGAAAAATGTATCAGTGCCAGTGGCGCAAGTTTTATCGTGTTTCAGACCCTGACGTGGTGTTGATCTAATAAGAAATATGGTGCTTCACTTTTGTCGCATTTTTGTGATATCTTTTGGGCTTGGGTGAGATAAAATTTGGCGTGAAGATAGAGATTTTTCTGTGGAAGATATTTCTCTGAAATTTTACGTGTTGGTCGTTTTGAGTGCTTTCCCGTAGGGAGGAACCTTTTTCTTCCATTGGTTTTGTTATAGTGCTTCTTTTTATAATGTTGCAAATTTGTGAGAAAATATTCTGCCAGATCTTTGGAAATACCGTCATGCAGATATTGTCATTTTCCACACTTTTTGATACGGTATTTAACGGCTAAGGATAGCTAATCATAAAACACCTAAAATCATTAAGGCTGAGCTCATGAAAACCACATGACTTGACATGACTGACTGCTTAATGGCGTTAAGGTATGTCCGAATGAATACGAAGTCTCTCTTTTGTAACTGTTCACCGGTGAACCTTTCTGAGACAAACCTGCATAATTTGAATATTTTCAGTTAGTTCCAGACTACTTACTGCTAGAACAATGCATTTCACACCGTTCAGACTCAAAGATGGTCAACTCTAGCATTCTTTTCTTGCAGCTTTTCTTTTGAATGCATTTTTTGGGATAATTTTTCCGTGAGTTTTGATAAGCAGTAGAATCAATTAAATACGAGTGTTTCCATCGAAGTCTATGGAAAAATGTGATCCGACATGCGGACTTTCTTACGTACAGTATATTGGGATAATGGCCAAAACTATGATCCTATCTCCGCATCTCTTGGGTCCCCTTTTATAACGTATGTCTTCAAATTAAACAGGCTTGTTTGCGAGAATGTGACGATCAACTTGACGCGGGGAAATGCCTTGAAGACGACCTGGCCAAACTCGGGGACTCGTTGTCCAAGCCGCTCAACATGTGCTCGGTCCTTTCATTGGCGAAGCCGGGAATGAGTTCGTTACTGCGAGACAACGGCGACTCCGTTGCCAGTGACACGGGTTTCAATAATAATGCCCGCTGTGAACCCATGTTGGAGCTCTATCAACAACTCAGGGCGTCCACTGCTCAACTGGCGTCCCTCAAGGAGTCCCTGGACGCCCTGTTGACGTCTCTGCGGTTGGAGGCTGAGCAGAAGCAGAAGTTTGATGGGAAGAGTGAACGGATGCAGGAATGGCTTTCCAATGTCCAGCTGGTGAATATCTCAAAAAAGCGGACCCTGGATTTTAACACTATCTACCATATTGACCAAATTTTTTTTGCCGGCAAATTTTTGCGTTTTGGCAAAAATCTCTTGGGTTTTTGCCAACGCCATTGGCAATTCTCTCAAAGTTTGGGACAATCAGTGTCAGTCTGCATCGATAAAATCGTTGGTTGAAAATGTATCATCACCTGAATACCATCAGTAATACGCGCAAGGCAAAATTTTGAATGCTGAAATTGCAATATTTCCTTGTCCCTCTTATAATTTTTTACTCGGATTGGATCGAAGGTTTCAACAGTCTGGCTTTTTCACATAAAATTTAATGACGCAGAACCAAGAGAGAACAAATAGAAACCGTTGTTGTCAAGCATTAGATTTTTGTTGCTGACTTCAGCAAATAATTTGTGTTCTGTTTGATTAATTTTTCTCTATGCTTGCTTTTTTCTACCCGAGTTTGAAAACGTTTCTCTTGCATGGAAAATTCAAATGTTAATTCAACTTCTTCCATTTTTTTTAGAACTTGGACTCAATTTTCCATGGTTCCAAGCCGAAGGAGGCACAAGTGGAGGAAATGCGTGCACTTTTAGAAGACATGTCCCGAAATCACTCTGACCTTCTAACTGCGAAGCAAAATGCCACGGAATCGCTGACCAACGGGAAAAGCCATTGGGGCATGGATCAAATCGACGAAGTGGAAGAAGAGGACGAAGATGACCGAAAAGTGCCAGTTTTTATGGACTCTGATCCAGCGTTTGGTGCCAGACAGGCTGTTGCTTTAGCTACTGGAACCATAGTCAATTTGGAGTGTTGTCAGAGGGAAAGGCTGACGATTGAGCATTTGCTGGATGTAAGTTTTCCTCGAAACATGCGGACACCTTGACATGCGGACAATTCGACATAGGGACACTTCTTTTCCCATGCAAAAATAATGAAAAAAAGGCCCAGCAATAGGACATTAAATTGACATTGGGACATTTTTTGATAAAATTGCAAATAAGTTTCCGCCCAAATTACAAGAAACCGATATTTCAAACCCTGAAATTGATGTAAGAAAAGTCTTTGGGCATTTCTCTCACCAATTTATCATTCATTTAGCTAATTTTAAAAATTACCTCCAGCATGAAGGGACTTCCTTCTCTCTTTTTCACTTGAACGTTATTTTTACAGAGAATGCCAACATTTATTTGCACTGTACAGAGGTATCATTATTCAATTCCCCAAATGTCCATATTGAATGGAAATATATTGATTTAATCAGTTTCAATTGGGAGACAATTTTCTTGGAATTATAGTGAGTATTTTGTCCCTAAAACAACAATTGAAAATTGATTAGTGTAAGTCTGAGGGAAAATGATACTCGACTTAGGGACACTCTTGATGCACTAATTATGTCCGCATCCCGGGGTCTCACTGTACGACCGTTATTTTTAATATATTTAATTGTTTTTGTATTCCCCCCGTGTTATATAGCTGTGGAGAAAGATGTTCGAAGAAACGTATTGTCAGTACGTCGCTGTGATGAGTGTTCTAGTGAGTGAAGGTGTTGGGCCTGAGGGCTTTGACATCTCCAGGCATTTGATTTCCTATTCAACGTCGTTGACGGAAGCCCAGGAATTCCTTGACCGTGTGAAAACCGTGAAACCGGGTTCGGAAGAAGCCTCGAAGGACAACTTCGAGCGTCTGAATGTGCGTGAAATTTTGCTCAACCCTCTTGAAAACCTGGAATATGTGATTGTTGGACCACGATGACTCGAACTTCTCCAGATCGATAAGATGACCCCTTCCTGTGTCGAATTTTTGTGTGTGTTCCTGTTTGCATTTTTGTAAGAACACCGTGTTATGTAATCCTCCCTAAATTGAAGACTTTCCCCGTTGTAATCTATAATTCGAATTTTTGTGTGCCCTATTTTTCCTATTAGAGAAGAATCTAGTTACAAGAAACTTTTGAGGAATTAAGAAGAAGTTTGTTGTACTGAATAATTCGTTGCATCTACAGATTTTCAAAAGTAATGACTGGAGAAACTTTCAAAATCAGACCTGCCTGAAATTCATGAGATCCTGCTTTTCATCCTTAGATTTTTCATTATTGTTTCAAAACCTGAGTGATTTTCTGAAGAAATGGCTTCATTCATGCATTCCATCAATTGCCCAAATCTCTTCATTATTCTTGAATGATGGTGTGTGGAACCACTTTGAAGCATGTTCGTCATTGATTATACAGCTTCCATCCATGCTACAAGAATAACCAGTCAGTCACATTTGGGATTGGAAATTTTAGACCTTGCCTTCATAAAGGCAGGACATTTTTATTTGGGAAATCTATTGAACATTCTTCAAAAAAGTTTGTTGTATACTGGAATTGAGAATTTTTTTTAACATAAAAAAATCGTTCTGAAATTTCATTTATGAACTTTTTGCAAGTACTTGAGAAAAAGTTCTTTATGCTGGAAACTTTTTTGGAATGTTATTTCTTGTGACGAGATTTTCCTGCTGGGGTCTATGACAAAGAGAAATAGCAATAAAAATCTAGCTAGATTATTTTTCACAAGTAATAACGGAGTGACTAATGAGACAATTTTATTTTTGTTTCAAAGGTCAACATCCTGAAATCTCATTTATCACGCTGTTTTTGTCAAAGCTAAAAAATTATCCAATCTTCACCTTCTTGTAGTTATTATTTGTTTTCATTTTCCAAAAAAAAATGGCTGGTTTACTGGTTCAAGGGACTCCTATTCCCTAAGTCGAATTTTTTTTTTCTGGTCCCTTGGAGTTTATCTTATGGAAAAGTGTGACTGTGCCTTTTATTTTAAAATTATGCGTAAATCCTTTTTTCTTCTCAGGCGACGAATAATCTGGTTGGCCAACAACTCTCATTGCTGAGTGCTGTAGGAATGGCAGTGCGATGGAATTTGCCGCAAGACGAGTTGAAGACCGTGAAGGACCTCATCAGCAGGCATAAAGAATGCGTGCTTTTAGCCAGAGAACTCATCAGTGGGGCCGAATCTGATTTGACTGCTTGGAAGCAGTATCACGTGGCTTACTCAGAGTTTTGCACTTGGCTGCGAAGTTTGGAAACTGAGCGAGACAGACTCCGGATGTCCATCATTCCGATTTGCGATCTTCCGGAAACGCTCAAGAAACTCGAGGTTGGTTAAAAAATTAAAATCCGCACCCGAAGATGCTCGGAACCTTTAATTAAAATCCTTGCGATCAAATCTATAAATTTTGTAATTTAACGTTTTTTTCACGTAAAAAATGACAAATATATGTAATGTCAAAATTTTGCGGAAGTAGGTTACGCATAAATGCAAGCTTGCTAATTCCATTACACTAGAGTATATTCTTGTGAAGATATACTATGAAATACTGTGCTATTTTATTTCAACACGGTTGTGTTCTTTTGTTGTCAAAATTGAATTTTCGTGCATTCCTTCAAATATAATATGTTCGGATGCCGTGGGGAAAAAAGGATGTCGAAGATTAACGGTTTTGCAGTTTTAGCACATGAACAGATGCATTCTGGTTTCTTTCGAAAAAGCTGACTTTTCGAAAAACAAAATTGAGTAATGTGAATTTCCTCTTGAAGTCGATTGTCAGTAGAATTTTCGAATATTATTTTATTTTCAACGCGGTTGTTGCCTTTTGTTGACATTCTTTGTTTTCACGCGTTCTTTCGAACACATGTACAGATGATGGCGTGTGGAAAGAATGATTTCAAAGATTTAAAATTACTGCAATTTTTGGCGTATAAGCAGATAATTTTTTGTTCCTTTCCAAGTATCGTCGTCTTCCTCGGCAAACTCAACGGAATCTCGTGAATTCCGCCTTTAGTTCGAATGTCAGTTATTCGTCCATACTGAAATGTTTCAATTTTGCATATACGAATTTTGACTTTCTTCGCCAAGAAATCAGCGAAGGGATCAGAATACCCTGGCAGAGTGTTGAATATTCCTTATGCAAAAGAGTGACGCTTATTCGTTGGTTTTCAAATTTCTAGGAATTATTTTCAAAATTCAATTCCAGAGCGCGTGCTTGGGGAAAAATTCGAACTCGACAGTTCTTCTGATTTTTTGTGGTGTATTTTGTTCAAATTGTTCCTAAAATGTTTCAAAAGAGGTAGTTTTTCATTAATTTAATTCGTTTGCTGCCTATATTTATTAGGACTTGATGCAGAAAGCCGACGATGCTGAGCTTCTGGCGAAATTATCATCAGCTTGCAAGGATTTGCTCGAAAGAACTGACGAAAGTGGACTCGGCTGGCTGCAAACAACAGTCTGCAACTGCGAGGGTCGTTTGGACAACGTGAAGGCCGGCCTCAGGGTTTGGCACGACTTCTTATCCAGAATCTCGTCTTCTTGGGCCACATTGACTCGGAAGCTACAAGAACCCAAAGAAGTCATTTCCAGGGTTCTGGAATTTTTTGAAAGACCGAAAGTCGTGCAATTCGAAGACATCGCCGCTGCTGTTGAGGAAAACAAGGTAATTTAACCATCGCTCACCTCATGTTTTGAAGCTTTCCGTTTTCACATCGAGCAAAGGAAGAAATCTCGAGATAATGATTTGATTCCATTCCAATATGTGAGAAAGAGCGCTTTTTTTTATTTTGTATAAAGCTTTTTAAGCCTGGTAAAATTTTCCTCTGAAATCCCAACGGAATAGAAAAAATCCCTGAGGGTATTCAGCTTTCCGGAACAAGCCTGCCTTGAGTGGTCTGATTTATTCCGTGTAAGCTAATTAATGCATAAAATTAGGAGCCCCTAATTATAGCAGGAACGAACTTCGTTTCGATAGCGTGCAGCTGTTGAGTTGATTTACTTTGTTCATAATTATGATAATTATTGTGAACTACCTGGGATCTATTCAACTTGGCATTTATAATTTCGAGATCAAAGGAAAAATCAAGATCTTGTAATTGAACATCAGGAGGAAAGCGTGAACCGCACTCAATTCCTGAACCGTAATAATGTATCAGCAGATTTTTCAAGAAATGCGTGTGATTTTAGAAAAATATGTTCTTTTCCTGCGGAAATCTCGGGAATTACTGTATTTAAATTTCCACGGCCCGGAATAACAGAAGAAAAGTATTCCTAAATAATGCTTATTCCCACAGTTCTTTCTCTTGAATCTCCACCATCCAAAACTGAGACATGGAATTGAAATTGTATCGCTGTGATTTTTTTGTTTGTTTTCCGGACAGAGTTTGGAAGAAGATTTGAGGAATGCGGAAAAGGTGCTCAACGAAGCATCAGCAGATCTTGATGAATTGTCCAGCAGTGTTGTTGCAGCAAGAGACGTTCGAGACATGCGACAAGACCTGAGGATCATTCAAAATCAATGCGCAGATTGCATTCATCAGTTGATCATGGAGAGAAACCGATTGGATGATCTCAATGATTGTTGGGTTTCTTACCGTGCTACGTAAGTTGTTGCGGCAGTTGGTCGCATGTATTCCGCGACGCTTGTGATTTCACTTCCTGTCACATAGGTGTCGCCTGAATATTCTTACGTTTCCCCACGTCGTGCGAAGTTCATGTTCTGTTATATGCCAGCATTTCAAGGTACTGTAGTATACACTGAGGCCCCGAGATGCGGACGTAATTTATGCTTGGACCTTATTGTCCCTATGTTTGAATGTCCGCATGTCGGATCTTATTTTCCCAGACTGCAATATGGGAACTTATTTGAAGGCTTCTCCAGCAGTTCATCAAACATCAGGAATACATTTCCAAAAAAATTGAATAAAACATGTTTCTCAACTTGAAGACACAGGAGATACCTGTGCATAAGAAAACCACACAAAATCTGATCTTTTCTGGCATCAGAAGGACCCCAAAAAGCTATGAAAAAGCGCAAGTATTTTTATAAACTGTACACTCATGATAAAAAAAGAACACTGAAACTGGAAAGCAGAAAATTAACCTATTTTTAACAATTTCAAGTAATATTACAGTGAAATTTTCGTTTGTTGTGACTATATAAAAAGCTTGATTCATTCAAGAGATATCAAAATGTAGGAAAAATTAATGTTCATAGAAATTTTTGAAGTGTGTCCGTATCTAGAGTCATTGTCCAGATGTCCTGGCAGATATTTCTGGTTTCAAGTGTCCATACACAATACGTCTAATAGTCCATATTTCTGGGTGTCCGTATTTCGAAGTCCGATTATATATGGAAGTTTTTGCTCAGAAGCTTACAGATATAAGACTTTTTTCTCCGTGTTCAGGATTCAAGCGACATCTGTTTGATGCACTTGAAACTCGAGGTCGACTTCTCGAGCGTAAATAAGAGCCCTGTTCGAACTGCTGCTTATGCTCCATATTTTTTTTCCCCAGGTACGAGATATTGAAACGTGATTTGCAAGAATCCAAGGATGAAATTTCCCGTGAAGTTGTTCCTTCTGCTGGAACCACGTGCCCTAACATTCAGCAGCAGAAACGGTTTCTGCAAACTGCGATGAACCGGTTTTTCGGACCTGGAAGTTCGAATCAAGAGAATTTCAGCAGATTTGCTCTACTCGGTGACACTCTGCAATCTTCACTAGCTGTTGTTGAATCTGCTGAAACGGGGTCAGAGAAAAGCTCTGTGGAAGAAGTTGAAAAAATGCGTGGAGAAATTGAAACCTTTTGGAATGATCTTCGTGGTGGCTTCGAGACGCGAATTTCTGCGTTGAATCAGCTTTCAAAGGTAAACAAATTTTGTTCGAATTAAATTTTAAAAACAAATAACCTCCGATGAAGACTGAATCATATCACGCCGATGACTTCGTTATTTCGCGTGCAGAAAATTGAAGAAGCCAATGAACAAGCAACGGAACTGGATCTCAAATTGACCGAGTGTCAGGTGACTTGTCAACCAAAGTCTGTGGTGCCGATCGAAACAATTTCTTTTGCTCGTATGGAAACCTCAAAAGCCCTGGAAAAATTGGCCGAGTACGAAAGTGTGCTGAACTCAACCACCAGCCGATTGGAAGAAATTTCGGCGGAAGCAGAAACAATCGGAGCCTCAGCTGAAAAGCGAAATCTGCAACTCAGCATTGAAGCCATTCACAAGAGGTTGTTTATTATATCATATTTAAACTTCATTTATTCAGCGTATGGCATTTTCTTTCTGCTGAATTTGCTGAAATGTGAATTTCACGTAATTTATATCCTACATACTTCAGATGGAATTCAATCAAGGACATGGGCGAAGATGAACTAGTTCATCTCTCTCAGTTATCAGAAGACGCTGAGAAGTTCGTCGACGCTTATGGAAAGTTTGACAAATGGCTGAAATCTGCAGAAGCCAAATTCAGAGATTGCAAAACATCCGCGGATTTGCATACTCAAGTAGAACTTAAGCAAGAAGCGGACAGATTCCAGGTATATATATAATCGTATCGAACCTTGAAAAGTTTCTCTCGAGTGTGTGTCTCTTTCTCTGTCTATATAAAAAAGATCGAATCAAATTACGATGTCATTACTTTCATCCTTCCCATCGTAAAAATTTTCTTTCTTGTTGATCAACTTCGTGGCTGGTAAAAATTCCGTGAAATAAACCTTCACAAGTTTTTAGCCAAAATTGAAGCGATTTTTTGGTGCACCCCCTCTTTTTCTTTTCGTGTCAAGGATTTATCCGGAAGAATTTTCAAGCAACTCGAGAACTTGAAGCATCTCAACAAGTGTTACGAGTCCCTCGTGTTCAATGGAGCCGATGTGAATTACAAGATGTCGCCGGATGATGGTAATGCTAGTGACTCGAAGAGCTTGAAAGACATGGCGGAAGCGTCGAATCGAAGATGGCGGCGGCTATCGGATTACGCCGACAGGGTCAACAGGAGACTCAAGCACCAAAGAGACCAATACTCGGCCCACATGGGTTCTGTGGAGCAGAGCACCATTCAGTTGACTGTGCTTGAAGGGAAGCTGACCAAGTTGGAAAAATCTGTCGGAGACGTCGGTTTTCCCGAGAAATTTGCTGTAAGTCGAAAGAAGCTCGAGGTTGATGAATTGATAAATTATAATCTTACCCAAAATCGTGAAAAAATATAGTTGAGGAAAATCGGCACTTGTACACGAGAGGTGACCCACCGAAAATTTCATGCGCGCCGCCATGATTTTCGACACTCTCGCCATCTCTGAACCTCTCGTGTACAAGTGCCGGAAAATCGAATTGACCTTTAATTGGTAGCGTTTTAATACATTTTTCTAGATATGGGTAATTCTGGTGCTGTCGTCGTTGTATAAGACCTTTTCTTATAACCTAGCTTAAAGGAAATTAAAAACGAAAACAGTGTGAAAATGTCTCCGTAGGTCAAATTTCTTTATGGAATAATATTAAATGAACCTGCATTAAATGTTGACAACTTGTTCTGAAATCTGCTGTATGTCCTAATGAGCTCAAGGTTGATGGCCCAATAAATAATAATCCTTCTCCAAAAGTAAAAGAATAAAAAAAATAAAAAACTATTTGGAGAAACTGAACTAAACTTCAACTTTTGAGTTTGAAATCATAATTTTTCACTTATGAGTAATTATGGTGTTTCTATAGGCACTTCTGCATGAATAATTTTTGAGGAAGACCTTTTTTTAGACTCTGTATAAATGATATTGAAAAATCAGGAAAAGAAAAGTTGAAATATCCTAGCCTCAGTATTTCGCTTTGCTTATTGTAAGCTTAGAAAAAATGAAACCTTTCTGCGCGATGAATTATTTTATGGAACAATATTGAAGCTGAATCGATTTTCGACAGCTTTCATGAGTTTAATGGTGTTATTGCATTTTTTCAGGAAATTGAAGTATTCGCTAAGGAAGTGATGGAAGAAGCTGATACACTATTGATCCGGGGAACTGAATTACAATGCAGGAGCTGTCCAGAAGATGCAGAAACTATTGGCGAAGTAACTGAGTCTTTCCAGCAACTTTTAATCCATGTACGGAATCACGTCAAACTACTGAAAAAGGTGATTCACGTGCATTCAGTTATTATTTTTTTTTTACTACTGGCGTCAGTTTTACCTTGGATGTCAATATTACCCACATAAACTTCAAATGCTGTGTTACATACCTTTTATTCATTTAATTATGCATCGTGCGCTCTCAGGGTAACATAACCTACCTTTTTTGAAGTACTGTACATAACTGCTGTGCAGAACTCATGACATTGAAAAATTTACCGGACAATGAAGAATTTGCACAACATTGCATGATTCACATAACGTTGTAGCACTCCCGTAAAATTTTCACAACATTATACTGTAACATCATTTACACTTGAATAAAATTCCGCAACATGGTTTCACTTATTGACATAAAATTCCAAAGCTTTGTTTCTACATTATTGTTCCACTTACATTTAATTCCATTATGAACGTGAAATTGCATAGCTTACAAAATTTGTTGTTGTTATGAACTGCCATAATTTTACATGATTTACATACTGTAATAAGAATTTTTGTAAGTTGCAATGATTTTGCATTTTGCCTATTTTCCAGCAGATGAGAACAAAAACGAAGGACTCCAGCAATGAAAATTCCAAGTCTCCTGCGTATGATGACGACATTCAACTCTCCACCTCAAGCAAAAGCACGGAATCAGAGTGAGTATT
>CAJPEX010004791.1:0-19591 GCA_905338405.1 Notodromas monacha | reverse complement strand
ATGAAAATATGTTTCGCATTGAAGATCATTAGATTGCCTTTTCTGATTTGCTTATTCAAGGAATTGTACCTGCATGCCTAAAGTTACCGCAGTCATTTTTAAAATGCAGTCCAATCTAAAAAAAAAAAATATAGTCGAAATACAAAATTATATACTGTGGATGTTTCGAGTTAAGCAAGCAAAACAATTTTTGGAGAAGATGAAGAATTGTTCCAGAAAATTGAAATTGGTGAAATTTTGAGTTGAGGATTCATTTGCCCAATTAATCTTTGACTTTCTGGAAAAACTTATCATTACTTTTTTATTTCTTTTCCGTGTCAATAAAATAATAGCCAAAAGGCCTCAAGAAATTTTGAGTTATTGACGCTTGAGGAATGAAGCCTTTGAGTTAGGGAGGCTTGTAATGCATTCTCTCTGAGTGAATTCAAAAAGGAACTTTCAAAAATTCGGCATAGGGAGCTTTTTGTCTTAGGAAGGATTGAATTATCAAGGTTCAACTGTATTATTTACTGTGTTCATGGAAAAATTCGTTCCTTGATTTCTTACCAGCATAACTTTTTGATTTTTAACAATTTCAAGTCTCGAAATTACTGTCCTATTCTGAAATAATCTGCGTTTTGCCTATAATAAAATCTCTCTTGCGTTATTGTCAATCAAAAAGGAACTAAAGCTAATTTCAGATGACCAAGAAATGCTTGAAGAAAGAAGAACGGCAAGTAACTTTTTTTCAGCATTTTGAAAACTGCAAAACGGCAGATCAGAAGAAAATTGTATCAGGTATAAGTGTGATGATCAAGAGAGAGATGAATCACAAAATCCCGGGGAATGACTATCGTAATGATTTTTCGGTTAATAAAGAACGGTTTATTTTTGGTCCTGCTTTTATTTTTGCTGCGGTCATATTCGGAGAATTTCATTTTTTAAATGTTATAAGACTCTATAATTAATTAAGCTTATTTTTGGATGAACTTATACTTATGTTCAGCAAGGTTTGAATTCTGATGTTAACTCGCCGAGTTGACGAAGAAAGTAACCGGCGTTGAATCTGACGAGGGACACCTACAACGATTCATAGAGGTGTTTATTAATGTTTGAAAATCCGTCTACTGTTTTTCGGACAACCCTGTATATACCGTGGGGCAGAAAACCTGAAGAAAAGCAAATTGAAGAGAAGATGTCGATGTTCGATCCTCACCCCCGCAAAAAGCCACCTGCTCGAGCAGCAGATGTCCGTATCCCCCTAATCTTTTTTCTCGTGTCAAATGATTCAAAGGATTCTTCTCGCTTTATTATCATTTTCCGCTCGTTTTTTTCTTCTTCTTTTCCCTGAACCCTGTAAAGAGACGAAATCATACCCACTTTTTTCATTTTTTTTAAAGAAAACTTTGGTGGGCTGCATCTTTTTTTTTTTTGGAGGCCGAAAAGGGTTCATGACAATATTCGTGAAAATATGCGCGCGTGGGGCATTATTGTACCTCGGGTACTGACTTCTGAATGAGCAGCCGCTCTTTTCAGTGTTTGACCAGGTTGTTTGCTGAAAGAGGCTGGAAACCCAGGTTTCCTTTGAGGTGGAATATTGTTCGACAGGCTTTGCCCTGGGCCTCGAGGCCCGAAAAGCTCCGTTATAAGCACTTGGATCCTGGGTTTCCGGTGGATGTCAAACCATTCATCGAATTCTATATGACAGCTCGCCACGTTTCGCACACTTCTTTTTATTTTTTTTTACCTCGAATCTGATTTCATTTTATTTCCAATTGGAATTTCAGAAGAATTGATTTTACTTCCGGATTAGAAAATATCTTGGTATCCGACGTGACGAGAAATTCACGTCGGCGGTAATGATATCAATTGTACACGCCCTCAGATTATTATTTTCTTCGTTACTCGAATTTGAAGTTTTATTCGAATTGAACAGTAAATTTTAGAAGCAATAAGGACACTACATTTTAATCTCAGGTTCAAATAAAATTGAACCTGAGATTCAGGTTGAAAATTTTGAAATCAACTGCATGTCATGAAATTCACGTCGGTGGCCAAGACGTTGAACCGGCGTACAAAAAGCTCGACTAAAATTTCAAAGTTTCATTTCAAATGGACTACCACATTCTCAGAAGAATACGATAAACCTTCGCGTTTTAAATTAAAACTCGGAAAAGCTTGGCATCTGGCTCGTCAAGAAATTCACGTTGTTTATGATGGTGTTTTATGTTAAGTGGCTCAAGCGCACACATTAATTTTTCTCGTCTCGAGTTTGAGGTTTTATTGAAAATATACTTGAAAATTCTAGGAACAATACATTGCGAAGTCAGATTGAAATAACATTTAGCAAATTCTCGCATCCGTCGTGTCTGAAAATGCACATAATGGCGATCACACGCTCGTTTTCGTAGCTTTTCTCGACTCGGATTTCAGACTTCACATCGAGTGGACCAGGAAATTTCAAGAACAATATATTATAGCTTCAAAGTAAAATTCAGTTCAAGAAATTTTTTGAGAAATTCACGCCGGCGTTACAGGAGTTGTGATGGTTGATGTTGTGGTTGATCGTGTGGTTGTCGTTGTGTTGGTGAACTCCACTCCCAATGCAAATGCACACGTGCAACAGCCGAAATCCGATTGTGAGATGCAAGATGAGACAACCTGCAAAATCACATTTTGGATTTTACAACATCAGAGGTACATTCAACATTCCTAACTATTCATAATATATAGTCTTATCGATCTCCATTGAACTTGGCATTTTACAAAATGTTGACGTCAATTTGTTCTATATTCAACATGGTTTCCCTCAGCAGTCAAGAATTTAAATTCGTACAAATGAAAATTGCAGCGCGGAAAACAGGAAAATATGTATCCGCTAAAACAACCACGAAATATTATTGTTCAAGGCTTAAGACCAGAAAATGAATTATATTCTCAGACTGCAAAAATGAAGGCTAATTATTCTCGGATGAAGAGCAAGTGCAACTAAATCATCGAAATGAGTATCTTAGCCAAATGACCACAATAATAAATTTATGTGTAAATAATTTCTGCACACGGGGATTTCAGTCAACATCATCATATTCTGATTATTTATCATGATGGCCTGAAAGGCTTTTTCTTGCTCTAATAGGTGAATCAGCCTAGTAATTTGAGATTACGCAGAATTTATCTTCAAGTACAAGCAATTAATATTAAAATTAATATAAAATTTATATTTGTGTTACGCCATACATTCAATTTGATTCATTCTTCCGCTTTTCTGGTTTATTTTCATAAAAGTTTATCTTTTCAAAATCGTTTCATATTATCGCATTTTTACATTTTATTTTTATTGTGCTTTTTAATACGACATTTTCTCCATATTTTGAAAATATCTCTTCGCGTCGAGCAAAGCTATTTTGAAGGTAAAATAAATTAATCAAAATTCAGCATCTGCATGTTCAATGTAGAAGGAAACCGTACTCGCTGGACAGTACATTATTTATTTTAGCGCGAAAGTAAATTCTGATGATGCATTATTTTTTCAGTGATGTTCTGGAATAATTGGTCAAAATCGATAAATAGTGGTGAAACAGAAAATTTTCAGTGCAGATTAAACTGTAAAATTTCCCTCCTATGCTGCAGTCAAGTATACTGTACATTACTCAGATTGCTGTGGTACTGTACCACACGTCTATAAAATACCGTATACATGAATCACAAATCATTTAAAAATGCGAAACGAGCTTTAAACAAAGAGAACGTTGAAAGCGGCATCTTTATCAAATATGCACAGGCCTCATTTTGAGCTTTAAGCTTTGTGATAAAGATGTCGTACTCACCAAACCGAGATAGAAAAAATTTGTGAAGATGTTCGAGGATGACGTGTCACAGGGCGTTCCATTGCAATAAATAGGCTTTGGACTTGGTTCAGCTGGCGAAGAACCGCCCTTGGAAGTTTTAAAAAAGGTACGCTTGACAACCGAGTCATCTGCTGTGCTTTCCGAGTGCAGAAAATCTTCGCAAAATGGAGAGTTTTTTAAAGCCGAAGAAACCTGGCCGAGCTGTTCTTGCGTGAGTGATTTCGGTGGAATGTCACTTGAGGGGAAATTGGTCGATGCGTCACTCAAACAATCACGAGGACTGGGTTCGGTTGAACCCCGTTTATGTTTCACTGATCCAGCCATTGTTCCGCGGGGTATGCACGAATTTAAAATCAGCAATACGGAGATAGCGAAACAGATTCTAAACGTTTGTCCAGACATTTTAGTTTTAAAAACAATCACACTCGATTCGTCGTTAATCTGAGGTTTCATGCAGCATGCAATGACCTGCAGCCTTCTAGATTGACGTACGAGGAGAAGAGGCGAAGGACTGCAGAATCCGTGCGCACTTCGATTCGGGTTTACTGTATTAAGTCTAGTTCATCTAACGGTGAACGTTTCTCCTAGATCCATGGTCGAGCAATAAAAATGTTGATACCAGCGTGATAATCGTAAGAGAGAAGATCGTTCAAAATTCGGTCATCCGAGTGTGCCAATGAGGAGGTAACGGGAACGAATTTGATGCGAACTGTAGATTACAGTACAATACTTTCGTTTCTGCTCCTTTATCGCGACATCTAGAAAAGTTTACGGAAAATTTGACTACATCTTCGATGAGACTTTCTGTTATCATGGCGGCGTCCCGGGATGTCGTGTGGCCGTGTCGGGGAATAGGCTTGTGGAAGAGTTGCGTCCGGTTGATAACTTCCGTTACCATGGGTTCGTGCACGATTGGTTTTCTGAGTGGCGGCGGTAGTATACTCGTTAGGGTAATTCTGACGGTGTTCTTCGAGATTGAAGTTGCCTGGTGGTTTTGTGGCCCATCGCGCGTTGTTTTAATGCCAGCTGTTGATGTATCTTTCTCTTTGCAGTTTTAGTGCTTTATCGCGGGGTGATACTCGGGCACATCGACCATGGTATGCCACGTGCTTATAACTACCGGTTAACTTTCGCATTTATGCTGATTGTGTATTTTTACAGAGCCTGATCGTCAAGGAAGATTTCCAGCACATCTTGCGTGTGATGAACACGAACATCGATGGTAAGCGCAAGGTGATGTTCGCAATGACCGCCATCAAGGGAGTCGGACGTCGGTATTCGAATTTGGTGTGCAAGAAGGCAGACATCGACCTTAACAAGCGCGCGGGAGAGCTTTCTGAAGAAGAGGTGGAGAAGTCGTTTTCGAACGATACGTAGTCCGGAAACTGACTGATTATTAATTCGTTTCCAGGTTGAGAAGGTGGTTACGATCATGTCTAACCCTCGTCAGTACAAGATCCCGGATTGGTTTTTGAATAGGCAGAAGGATATAAAGGACGGGAAATACTCCCAGGTGATTATAGCTTTTGCGTCCTTGCCATCTTTGCAGACCAATAATACTGCTGGTGTGATGCATTTTAATGAAAAACAATCTTTCTCTTCTTAGATCATGTCCAATAATTTGGATACGAAGCTTCGTGAAGATTTGGAGCGACTGAAGAAGATCCGTGCCCATCGTGGTCTTCGTCACTACTGGGGGTAAATACTGATCATGAATGTGCGTGGATCATTTTTTGGGATTTTCTAATCGTGACTTATTACAGCCTGCGAGTGAGAGGACAGCACACGAAGACGACTGGTCGTCGTGGCAAGACTGTCGGTGTGTCGAAGAAGAAGGGCTAATTTTCCGATTGGTACGGCTCCGGTCGTTTTTCCTCGTGACTTCTCTGGACGCGTTCTGCTTCGTGAGTCGGGAGGATTAAAAATGTTTCCGAACGAATCTTTTTCATTTCCTGACCTGCTGAGGTCTTTGAGGTCAAATTCCGTATTATTGCAGAGTCATTTGAGATTCATCACCCAGTTTTGCCACTCATCGTTTCTCTGGAGAATCCGAATCCAGTCGCGTTCGAGATTTGAAAGTTTCACGCAGGGGAAGTCGTTCTGGCAACTATTACATACACGTTACACAATATTGTATGTTCTAGGCTTAATCATTGAAAATGTCTTCGTCCGGTGTGACTCTCACGGCGCCTGTAAATATCGCGTTGATAAAGTACTGGGGAAAGTTGGATGAAACGGCGATCATTCCTACCAACGATTCTCTTAGTTTCACGCTTTCTCAAGATGATATGTGTGCCACTACAACTGCAATGACCGTTGCTCGGGGAGTAAAATCGAAGTTCTGGTTAAATGGCAAGGAAATGGATCTCGGTCACCCACGTATACGGGCTGTCGTTGAGGAAGTGCGAAAAATAGCCAAGGTTCAGGGAACGGATGAAACACTTTTGGACTTGCCAGTTCGTATCGCTTCGATCAACAATTTCCCCACGGCAGCTGGGTTAGCTTCCAGTGCCGCAGGTTATGCAGCCGCCACTGCTGCTCTTGGTGCTTTATACGGGGTGAAAGGAGATCTGAGCAGGATTGCAAGAATTGGATCAGGGTCAGCATGCAGAAGCATATCCGGAGGGTTTGTGAGATGGATTGCAGGTACTCGTTGTGCATCCTTAATCGTATTCGCCGGAAAACTCCGCAAAGGAAAATCTTCTATGATTTTTTCAGTTTTTATGATGCTTGATGAAAACCGAACATTTATTGAGTTTCATTTGTTGATATGCATCCTCTTGCTATTTTCTTGCGCGTGTCCATGTTTAATATTCCAGACCTGTATGTACACTATTAAGTCGCAGAAGAGTTCCAAGCGCAATGGTGCATGTTCTTGAATTTTCTCACGATTTCCAGCTAAGATTCAGTGGGCAACTGGAATGTTTTCTTTGAAATACCGTAGTTTCTACTTCTTGTTGAGTTATGTCAAAGCTGGTCTGCGGTTTCCTGTGTGTCAAGATTTAATGATACCTTCGTTAGTCGATTTTTGATACGTGGTTGGACGTATAAAAGTCCATCTGAATCTTCAGTGAGCAAGTGTTCGTACTCATCGTTGCAGCGCGTATCCTGATTTTCTGCTCATTCAGACATCTGTTTCTGGATGAATTGCCCCAAGCAAAACCTCAACGTATCTATCATCACTTGCTTCTATCATTCTAATGTTTCTCAAGTAGAAAAAACGTGAATACACTTCAGACCTGAGAAAATGTAAATTCAGGCGACACCTATTTCATATTGAGCAGAATCATGGAACGTGATTTGTATTGAGAGTTACTATATTGTACAGGTGGACTCTCGACTAGGAAATGCAAAGGGCCAGAAGTAAATTCGTTGAAGAGTAACTACGGAGAGAAACCTCTGGGACCGAAAAATATCCGTAATACTTTGCAGGAAATACAGTATTATTTTAACAAGATTGTTAGAGAGAGTCCACCTGCACTGTATACCTTAATTGGCTCAGGCACGCATTTGTCCTCCAAATTGTGTTTTATGCTAATCATGGCATTCAAGGGGAACTAAGTCAATTCGTGTTACGTACCATCAATAGTTCATCAAGTTCCATCGCTGATTCATTCTTCCGTTTCAAGGATCAACGTCTGAGGATTCGATTGCTGTTCAAGTCGCTCCAGAAAATCATTGGCCGTCGCTTCGCTGGCTGATCTGCGTTGTTAGGGCGACACCAAAGGCTGTGGGAAGCACGGAAGGAATGCGGCGTACGATTCAGACGAGTCCATTGATGCCTGCTCGTATTGCCTCGGTTCCTGATAAAATTTCCGCCATCACCAAAGCTATTCAGGAACGAAATTTCCGTGCTATGGCGGAATTAACGATGCAAGATTCCAACCAATTTCACGCTATATGCCTCGACACATTCCCACCGCTGTTCTATATGAATGATGTATCCCATCGAATCATAGACTTCGTTCATGATTATAATCGCGTGAAGGGGTCCCTCATAGCGGGGTATACATTTGATGCAGGTCCAAATGCGTGTTTGTTTACTGAACAAGAAAATTTTGATGAATTGGCGTCCGTCGTGGAGGCCTTGTTCTCTGATGGTGTGGAGACGGATTTCGTGAAAGGAATGAAGCCTGAACGAAAAGTGGATGCGTCAAAATTGTTGGATTCGATTAATGTTCAGCCGATCAAAGGTGGGATAAAGTACGCGATTGGAACTAAGTTGGGTGGTGGCCCGAGGAAAATTGATCACGAAAAATTCTCCCTCCTGGATGCCAATGGGGAGCTGATCGACAGGGCATAAATCTGGTTGCATTTATTGCTTTTATCTGCCGCACATTGCAGTGTCGGTTGCGGCAGATTTGATCAAAAAGCGTGACGGTTGTGGTGCTTTATCTGGAGAATCCTTGGTTTATGGGGAAATGTACCGATTTTCAACGATTCGGATATTTGTTATATCTCTTCTGCATTTTAAATGTCAAGAGCATGATTGACGTCGGATCAAGCGCCCAATTATTTTCTTATATTGTATGAGCAGCAGTGAGGCCTATGGGATTTTAGCAGACCCGTTGTGGCTCAGCGTTGCAGAATATGTCTATATAAATTTGGCACATGTATGCAGGTGCACTCTCTACATCTAAATTCAGGGGATCGGAGACAATTCGTTGCAAAGAAATTATTTCTTAGAGAACCTCAATATTATGGGTACAGTATATCGAGGACCCCACGGGACCACAAAAAACTTGTCATGAAGAGAAAATTGTAGTTGACAAAATCTTGGAAGAGAGAGTCTAACTGTACTTCATTCATGAGAAGCTTGTGATGTCCATGAAATTTACGAAAAGTCCTGTTACATTCAAGTTCAAATCTAATGCATCCTTCCTCTCACTGCTGCCTCCACGAGTAGGATCAGTTCTTGTAGTTGAAATTTTCCATGAGGAATAATGGTTTTACTAGGTATCAAATTGGCAAAAAGTTGATTCAGCGTTAAAATTTATGAAGAAAAACTTTTCAACACCTCGGAAATGAAAATACTGTATGACGGTTGATCATCCATCACTTGCACTAACTTCTTCTGTAGTTCTGAATTATGATCATGGTGCGGCAAAATGGACGTTCACCTGCACTGACATCCATCAGATGTGTAGAAAAGTATACGAAGACTTGAACGGACGTTGAGAATGTATTCTGCATAATTTTTGGACGTCTATTTTTTCGCTGACGTCAAGGGGTGGATAGAAACTTTCTTTTGTGGATCAACGGTGCCATATGAGCGCACCAAGCTGCGTATCAATTCTGACGGACAATTCAGAACTCCTTAGGACCACACCCTCATCTGACCTGCTCATGAGATGATGCATCGATTCGGTGGACATAAGTCTCTCATCTGACACCCTCACCGCGGGTTAATACAAGCGTTTAATTATTGCATGTAGTCTGTGGGGATTTTCATCGTTTAAAAGAATCGTTTCGAAATTTTTCCATGACAGAAAACATCGGAGCTCTTCGCCTTATATGTGTCACAAGATTATGAAGACAAACGAAGGATCAATCTGCAATTGGGAGAAGGCTAAGGCAATTCCGGAGCTGAGGTCACTGCATTCGCTTTTCCGCAACCGAGCCAGAAATCGGAAAAAGTCTTGGGATACTGCGGTTCAGCATGAACCACGTCGTCATCGAATCTCCAAAACTTCTTTCCCTTGACGAAGTAAGTCCTCCCTATATATATATGTAACCTCATGAGATAATAATAATTGATAGAATATAGAGCGACAAATTTAATATTCTTTGTATCGAACTTGCCTTTCCATGCAAACGCTGCATCGAGATCTTCGGGTATTCCCCGCCATTTGCTCACGGGTCTCGGATAATCATGCGATATTGTTCGCGTTGTGGAGTTGTGCTTCCAATACATGTTCTTACTGGATAAAGTTTGGGAACTTATTAGCATGAATCAAATTGAAGCTTCTGAAGAGGTTCTTTACGTTTCTTATTACGAAATTTCCGCATTTTGTAAATAGCGATCGAAAAAGTATAAATCGTCTGTAATGCATATTGCTCACCTGAAAAAGTAGACAGCCGAATTTTTCGGCCAAACCAGAGCGGCGTCTACTTTCTGGATGTAATCAGGAAGATGCAAATCCGTGATCGGATATGGTCCCCTCGTGTGCATTCCGTCGAATGTGCAAAACTTCCGACCTGTGCCCGGAAGCATAATGGTTGCGTAAATAAATGTAATGAAATGAGACGCCAGGACCGTCTTCTCGTATCGAGTACGTTTCCAACCATGACAATAAATGATAAATCGCTAATTATTTTATCAAAAGCCCTTTTATTATACAATATTCTGCAAAATATCCAAATCTTAAATCTTCCCAGCATGGAATTGTTTTTTTTTAATTGAGCGGAAGCCATCAAAATCATATTTAGCTCATTTCATGCACCTCATTCAGATGAGCAGGAACTTTGCACATGCATCAGAGGAATATATACCAGTTGGATGAAATGTGTAACATCGAGGAATTTGACATAGCAATTTAAATTCAATGCATAAATCCCGAAGGCAGAAAATTTTGATATTTGAAATAATAAAAAGGGCATAACGGAATAGTGTACTGTGATTGAAACTAAAGCGGTCAAACTTCAGCTACAGAATTTGAAAAAAAAAAATTCTAACTTAACTGATGGGAAATTTTGAATCGAGGCGCACGCGTTCATTCTACTTTTCTTCGAATCGTGAAGTTAAAGTTTAACCAAAATAATTTGAACGGTGATTTTCAAAGCGTAACTGTGGAATAAACTTTTTCGCCAGTTTCACGCAGGATTAGGAGCTTCCTTTTTTTATTTCCGATGACAACCCCTTTTCAACATCTGACGACATGTTTCAAGCATATTATCGTTTTCGTCTTATGACGAACGCTGATAAGAATCTTTCATATATTTTCTTAAATGCCCCGTCATATCGCAGCTAAAAACGAACTCACCAGAGAACGTAATGATGTTCCCAGACCCTGGTTCCTCGTAAACAGCATCAACCACAGTGCAATCTTCCGGAAGTGCAGGGAAAAGTGCCGACGTTTCGACGGGGTAAGAGCTTTCTAGTGCGTTTGGAGCACGATACCTCCAAAGGAACTTTATATGATGAGACGCGGGTGAACACGATTATTACCTGTTTACATCGAGCAGATGCTGCTTTCGTTAGCGAGAAATGTAAGGACATTGTGTTCATAACTTCGTTTGTTCTCAAAAATATTAAAACGGTATTGCTGATTAAATGGCAAAATCAATGGCTCGCTAACTGACGATAAATTCGTTGAGTCATGAACGTGGATTCGTCATTCTGCAAGTTCTAAATCATCCGATTTTTTTTTTGAGAAATCTCAATGGAAGATTCTGAGAGACAAAATAAAGGTTTTGTTATTATTCTCGTCTAACCGGGTTACTGCAAATTAAAAAGCCAGTGGATTATTCAATGCTTTACAACGTGTGATGCTCAATGAGACGAAGAATGCAAATTGAATCAAAAGAACTAAAGAAGTCGTCAGATTTTCTTTTAAACCACGCACACTTTTTCTGATTGATTGCATCAGCTACTAATTATTCGGAGAAAGAAAGAAATTAGCGCTGGTGAAATATTTTCTGCAGCTGCAAATATATGTGGGTATATCACGTCTGATAATTTTTCCATCAACAAAGACTGGTGTAAAGATTTGAATCTGTGAAATTCGCCTACGCGGCATTATCGAAATGTTTTTCAGGTAAAATATACTGTTATTTGTTCTGCGCACTTTTTCAAACAACCGAGGTATTAAACGGCGATGCTGCTAATGTAATTTTGATTGGAAAGGTGAATCATACCTAAAATACATCTTCAAGATGCTACGGTTCAGGAAAAACAACAATTGAAGAAAGGTGTGCTCTATCTTTGTCCGATCAAGAGTAAGTTAACGGATAAGACTTGATATCAAACAAGTCAAGGCTAACCATCAGTGATACCCCTCTTTTTTTGGGTAGAATCGGCAGGTTCAAGAAGCTCACCTCATTTTTGAAGATGAATATTTCACCTCGAAGATTTCCAATTGCACCAAGATCTCCGTTGCAAATTTCAGGTACAACAGAAAGCTTTTCTGTTGTTGGCAATGGAAAAGCGTTGGGCTGACTTGTGGTTGTGAGTTCCTCGGAATAGTTGGTGCTGACGGAGGAATTTTCAACATCTTGCGAATGCTCCAAATGTTCCTCCACAGTTTCGAAATCTCCTTCATACACTGCTGCGTATTTCCTTTGATCTGGCTCTATTGTAGTTTCTTCATTTATCCTGCCTAGATAGAAGAAGAATTAAAGATGAAAGGAAAAAATTTAAATCAACTCATAGCATTTCAAACCTTTCTCTGATGTTTCAGTGCTCAAGGCTCCATGAGTTGGCGATGGAGATACAGATGTCACCTCCGCTGTATTTTGTGTTTCTTCACTTGCAACCGTTGGAGAGTTTCCGATTGTCTCGGAGTCTTCCGCAAGTCTTCTAGCAACTGTGGAAGATGCTTGAATCTTAAGTCTCGATAAACATCATGCACGTCTAAATAAAAAATGACAAGATCTCTGAAAAAGAAAATCGTGTGTGTGTCACAAAATGTTTCGCACGCTTCCCATTATAATAAAAAATACGGTGACGTACCATCACCCAGCACGTGGTAACAGTGTGAGATCGTGTATCATGTGTATATTACGCATGAAGCTTGCTTAACGATGCATGCAACAATTTTTGTGATGTTGAATAATAAAATATTGTGTTTTTCTCTTGTGAATAGACGACTGAAATACCCGTTGCAGCGTGTATATTGTTGAGCGCGCACACGCCTCGTATGGGATTAAATCGTGACAGACGCAGGCCCAAGGCATTGCGTTAATCCTGATGGAATGAATGACCCAATTTTGCAATTGCGTCGCAAATAACTATAACAGCCTTACGCATCCTGGGTTCACTTACTTGCGGTGCATGTTAGCAGCTCAAAATGGATGGATGCGTACATATGCGTTGTTCCCGGGTATTCTTATCCATCAAATACGTATGCTGGGATTACGGCATTTATTAAGAAGACCACCCTGATTAATCAGAGAACATATAATGACAGCGTAATTTTTTAAATGTTTGCTTTATCTATTGCTTCTAATATGCGAACTTGTCATAAGGAAATGCAAAATGTTTTCCATCCCAGTATTGCTGATGCGTGTTTCTGAATAGGACAGCCTATATGCGAGAAAATCTTACTCCGCTGCTTGCTTTTTGAATCGCACAAACTCCTCAAAGTAATTATTTCATTGACGAAATTAAAATTCTAAAGAATATGCATTATTATACTCGTTTCGCTATATAAGCTGACGTATAAGTATTCCAATAACTTATTCATTCCGCAATTATTATTGTCATCACGCAGCTATAAAAATCATTCGAGTGATGTCATTTTTGAAATATTTCTCGACAAAAGAAAGAGCTTTAACGTTTTCCTTTTGATGCTACAGATTTTAGAGTGTCCAGCGATTTGCTCGGACGACAAAAAATCCGTGTGCGCTTCCTGACGGCATCACGTATCCAAACGAGTGTCTGATGCGAATGGAAGCATGTCTCTAGAAAGGCTCTTCAAAAGTCATTCGACGGCAAGTGTTCTGAGGAGGAAGACGACGTCGACAGTGACGACAACGACGAGGACGAAGACAATGGGGATAACGACAACGACGCAGAGGAAAGAACGGAATATGAATCTCAAAAACAACCCGAGTCTACGACCGCTCAAGCAGTAACTACTATACAAGTGGGTTTTCTCGGAAAAAATCTGCTGTTTATTTTTATGAGACCCTTACAAGGGGCAGCTTTGCTAATTGACCAAGCTATGTAAACGTGGGCTCACATCAGCATGATCACCATTAAAGCAGAATAAAGTTTAAGAAATCATGGAAAAATATATATACAGTAGTACTGACTTCAGAACTGTAACATATCTGCAGAAAATATGAGAAATTAGTTCTTGATTTACTTTTTCGATTGGCTCTTTGCATTGGTGGATGAAAAAAGAGTTATCTTGCTTTCGAGCTGCCATTTTTCTTCCTTTATAAAGATCAGATCACGTTTAAATTACTCTTTCGTGGTTATGAGAGGCTTTCAAAATGTGTTATCCATTGTTTTCAATTGCAGCTTTTAGTCAGTATTTTTTTAACGGAATAATGCATGAAATGGACTGAGGTAACTCGTCATTCTTATGAGTACTGTATTTATTGTGCCGATAAATAATTCGCTGCTGAATAAAATGCTAAGCTGAGTCATTTTTCCGCAATTAGCTCAAAAAAGTTGTAAACTATTTCTAAATAAATAGATTTATTTCGTTATTGAATGAGTCTCATAATTGTTTTCTGTGACGGTTCGGAAATGCATACGAAGCTTTCAAGTGCGACTGGGAAAACTCGAACGGCCACGTTTGTTTGTTTAGTCAGTAATAGTCTCTGCCAAAGTCTTACCAGTCGTTGGAAAAAAAAAGAGATGTGAATCAAACCTTCGTGAGAAAAATTCTAATAATAAATTATTAAAACTACAGTATTTTATGAATATTCCTCCCGTTTCCAGCATCCATTGAATAGCGAGATTTTCGTAATTTTGTGGCCGGGGTCACGGGAAATCTCACCTGAATCACTTGTAATATCAGACTTTCTTTTTCTTCCTGGAAGAACTTTACACAGTTGCTGTGCTGCCAAAATTTTTGACTTCGTTGTGTTCTCGTAAGATACATCACTGTTCTCTGATGTCATTGATGTCACAGAATTGTGATAATATCCTAATGGAGTGTTTTAAACATGAGGCATTCCTTTCAACCGAAAAAAAAGCCACCCACACCGCATTTCGATCACCGCGTTGGCAACATGTCTCGCGTATAATACTAAGAAAACATGCACATGTTTGCACATGAAATTTTAATTTTTTTAATGTTAGGATTGCACTTACTGTACAGATGATATAGTCCGAGTATATCGCTGTATCCCAGGCGAGTGGAATCTCCGTTGGCTTTGTAGAAAGGATACATGACGGAAGTACTGTCGCCCGTATGAGCAAGGCCCAAACTGTGTCCGATTTCATGTACTGCCACATCGAAGAACTGTACTCCTGCATCTGATATGAGCATAAATGCGAACTGATGGTTAAAAACCGTCATAGATATAAGTATCTGACGCTGAGCGTAGTAACGGACATTCAAGTAAAAAAACTTCTACATTATTATATGAAGCACGATGACGTCCGTCAAAATCATGCTTCTTCGAGTCCAAAATAAGCACCGTTTGAATAAAATAATGCAGAATAACAGCCGAGGACGTGGTAAGAAATCGTACATACTTCAAAGTCAAGCATGACCTTTTGAACTTCTAAAACCATTGCGCAAAACATCTTTCAATTTCTGCATATAGTCGCTCTCCTCAAACCTTTCGAATTTACACAATTTCCGTGCAGAATTCAAAATCTGCCTAGGGCTAAGAGACATTCGGGGAAGGAGAAACAACAAAGCGATTCGTGTGAAAACCAACTGAGCAAAATACAGTATACTGACATCTTTTAAATATCAAGCTATTTTAAATCTTCTAGCAGCATCGTGTTCCTTTTTTTCAGTTAGCTCTGCGACGTCAAATCCTTTTTTCCGAAAAAATTAACTTACAAAATCAGGGTTGCTGGCTTGACTATTGACCCGCTTTAAAATTTGATCGCATTTTGAAGTATACTGTATTCCCCACGGCCGGAAGATTCATGGTTATGCGAATAAAGCTTGTATCAAAGAACACGCTCTCTACAAAGAGATTCGAGGGACCAAAAAAATCATTCTGGAGAGAACCCCCAAAACATGGAGTGACAACTGTAAGGGACCGAAAAAAATTCGCTATACAGAGAAAATCGTTGCTTAGAGGGAGTCCAGTAAAAAGAATCAGTCAAAACTCAATTTAAAAAATTCCATCTGTGCGTTCGAGTTCAATTATGCTCAATTTCCTTAAAATCCTGACTTCTGGTAAATTCCCGGGCTTATCTTATTAATTCATCGTACTGAAAAAAGAATTTTCTGACGGATCAATGAATAATAATGAAGAGAACATCACCAAGCTAAAAGACGACTTCTGCATCTCAAAGTAGAACAAAAACCTCATTTCCCTCACCTGGAAAGTATGAGTCGCTGGAACTTCCTGAGAAGTCATTATTCGCCAAACTGTCCGCGGAAAGCCAATTTTCGTCGTCATCAAAATGGATGTCACCACCATAATGACCCGATTCGAAGGGATAATAGGCATGAGCCAGCACATTTCCTCGTCCATCGAAAGGATAACTATAAAAGG
The DNA here is from genome assembly GCA_905338405.1 of Notodromas monacha. Taxonomy (NCBI): domain Eukaryota; kingdom Metazoa; phylum Arthropoda; class Ostracoda; order Podocopida; family Cyprididae; genus Notodromas; species Notodromas monacha. Next base: position 3,407 of record CAJPEX010004791.1, on the reverse strand, counting down.
AAAGATAGTTATTTTTACTCGACAGTTTCAGAACAATAACAGCTGGCAATCCAGCTCACCCCGCTGAAAAAATGACAGGAATCATTGAATATTATTATAGAAAGAGTTAGTGAGAGAAGAAATTTGGCCTATTTTACATCTCTGACGTTTAGAAAATCTACAAGTACGGTACATCAATTTAGAATCAGTCAGTCCATTTTTGTAAGGTGCAAAAAAAAATATACAGAAATTTATGGTACTGTACACGCCACTGCATTTTTTCTCAATTATTAAATTTGAATGTGGTTATTGTTCGTTGCAGTTAATTAAATGCTGTAAAAATTCAGTTGATTTTTTAAATGCTGCCAACACAATTTAATCAATATCTATCTTTCGCAATACCAAGCAACCCTTACGTGCAGGAAGATTTGAATGTTTGCAAATATTTCCATGATGAATTCAATCGCAACGTTTTTGCGAATTCAAGATTTCAGCTATTCAATAAGAAGCACCTCGATTTTACCTGAGCTCAAACGTGAATTAAATTTTTGTATTACATAGTTTTGTCTTTCGATATTGAATCTGAGCCATCACGTAATAGGTCTTGTAACATTTTTGAATATAGAAATCACTTGTTTCTGCTTGGGCGAATGAGAAACGCTGTTCAGCACTATATACGATTTTCTAAATATTTTAATCTCCATTCGTTTTGCGAGGACTACAGTATTCGATTGCAAATAATTGGAATAATAATAATACAGTAATAATAATAATTTGAATAATAATTTCCTTTGGATAGAATTAAGCTGGAAAATCTAGAAGACTTGTAACGTTGTAAGATTGCTGCAGACTTTAGAGTGTAGGCAACACTGTTTCTCAAATTCCACGTATTTTGTATTGAAAAAAAAAAACCCCTCCGCTTTTGTCACGATTAATGTGCTCATTCATCCCAGGAAAGATGAACATCGTCGCTGCAAATCCCAGGAAGAAGGCCAGATTTCCATGAAAGCTTTATCGAATTTCTGAGAAAGAGCTACATGAACTTTTCGGAAAGGGAAACAATAATAGGAGAAAAACATAAATTCTTACCTGTCACCGTGATAGCCACGGCCAAACGCAACCACGATATCCGCGTCCGGCTGATTCACAAAGGTGAAACTCAGGTTGGAATAAGGGCTCCACACTTGAAAAGCCGTTTTCAAAGTTTCCTGAGTTGTTTCCTGTCCTAACTGGTTATTCCAGTTTCCAAGACTAAAAAAAAAAATAGGCAACGGTATATTCTTATATAGTCTTGGAAACCTCTTTTCGTGACCCATTTTTACTAAAAAGGATTTTTTCAAGTTCCTCTTTATGCTGCAGTTTTTGCGGTCATATTTTGCGAGTCTCGATTTCGAAAAAGCTGTACAAGGATTCGTCAGGTTCTAATAAAATGCCTTCTTCCTAAAAAAGATTCCACAGTGTAATACTGCATATATTGACCATATAGATGTACTAGCTAGCTGTTTTATCAATAATGACGGCGATCTTATAAATTCAGCATACTTGTAGCGTAATTGAATTGTGCGTGTGATGAACCATGATAGAACTGGACAAAGCTTCGAACAGGAATATTTCACACATGATTCAAGGGACAGTATTAGTTTTAAAAAAATACTCAGCACTGAATTGTATTCAATAACCTTTCAAATTATGTCAAACTTCCGTTCATTATTGCTCATCGTAATATTTGAAAATGTATGTGAGAAAATAACCTCATCATAGGTAATTAAGTCGTCGAGCGATTTTTAATCCCAAGAAAATTGTTTCCGAATTTACGAGGCGTCTTCTTGTATAGTTTTGATTTTTACACTGAAGTACAGACGTTATCACGACGAGCATTTCCATTGTTTGAGATGATAGTTTAATGAGTCAGCTTTTTGAATTGTTTCTCCACAATTTGTTATTAGTCATGTTGCAGATAATTCGAGAATCAAGGTACAGTACTTGACAGATTCCAGTTTTTTCGTCCCACGTCCGCGCGCCCTTGGGATACAAAATTGGAAGATTCTTTTTTTGTGGTAGTCTGGTACATATTGTGGAAAAATGTGATCAAGGCAGTAAACCCATGCGATATGTCTCATTATTTTATTTGTGCTAAGTTAGCGGTGAAAATGATTGAATAAGACATTTAATCTGCTTGAAGGAATCAATATACAGTATTTACTAAAAGCTGTTCGTTGTCTCATGAATCGATCTTTCTATATGCTATAGCTCTCCGAAAACCGAATCCCTCGTCATCATCGTCATCATCAATTTTCGCGCCAAATATGGCGTGGAAATTAGTGTTCCATGTGGAAATGTTCCCGCGGGTATTTTAAAATCTGCAGAAGCTGCAGCACATGCAAGTACAGTATTTAAAATAGAATAAAAGCCTACAATGAGATACAGTATCAGTTTTCGCGACTGATGAATTGACTCTGGGTTTATTGTCTTACAAAACTGTCAGTCGTCTCTTGTTCCAGCCATCCGATCCAAGAGCAAATCGCTTCCTCCGCACCCGCTCATCTCTTTTCAACGTGAAATCCCCGTCCGGATTTCCGCACCGCGGAGACCTCATTATCTGCAACGAATAATATATAGATACTCTTTCACGCAGATTCTATAGTGTAGGACTGTAGACCCAATATTATACTAAAAATGCTCTACAGCTTAGTGCAATATAGCGGTTATGATATTAGATTATCAAATGTCCAATTCATCGTAATGAATCTTGAAAATTCGTTTTGCTGGCTACATTTTTGTAGGGTGATCACGTTCTTGAGATATACGGAACGTAACGGGCACCCCGTTCAAAATGTTGCAATGACGGGAAATCTTTGCTAACTGTATTTTTTTTATAAAGGAATTCAACATGTCAACAAATAATAATGTACCTAAATGATATACAGGAACCACACTTTTCTATCGAAATTCAAGTTCCAGAGATGAAAGGTTCAAATGCAGCCTCCCATGCCGAGGCCTTAATGCAGGTGCAATCTCTCAATAACAATTAAAATTTGTCGGTATGCAAATTTTGTTGAAATTTTAAATCATTGGTAAAAAAAATCATTTTCATGAGAATTTTATTCAATGCAAAATGTTTTGGGATAAAACTTTGTCTTCATGAACAAATCTTCCTAATGATTTCTGGAGCATATGAAAGAATTTTCCGGACTCATCGTCGCAAAGCCGACGCGCGTCGGGAATATATGTAAGTCAAAGCAGGGATATCCGTCTCGCCTTGAGAGTGTCACTGTCGAGAGTGCCAGTGACAGGGATTCCGGCAAATTGCTGGAGCTGTGCAAGGGCCTCCATCACAGCCTCGCCTTGGATCAGGGACTCGGAAGCCGACTCAGCTTCTCCAGCACCATCAGCACTGCCGCCCAGGTAACCGAATTTCTGCAGCCATT
>CAJPEX010004790.1:5313-19595 GCA_905338405.1 Notodromas monacha | reverse complement strand
CGATTCCTAGCAAATCTCGTGTTTCTAAACACCCCTCATCTAAATTTTCGACACCATGCTTCGTTAACAATAACTCAAAAGTCAAACATGATACTGTATTTATTCATTTTTGCATGTTTTAGATTGATGTATGAGTATATGCATATATGATTGCGTTATTTTCAGAGTTGATATTTAGAAAAGAATGCTGTGGTAACTAAGCTCAGTTGCTGGGCCAAAGTTGCTGGAAAATAATCTCTGATTACATTTTTGCACTCTGATTTCCCTGGTTATTGTTTCATTTTGTAATTTGAAATTGTAATATTGCTTGATATTCTAGCACAATGTTCCCCAACCCGTGGTCTGTGAAAGCTCTTTGCTGGTCTGTATAAGGAAATTTTCTTAAGCATAATGCATTTAACAGAACTTGCAATGGAGTAAGTTACAGTATCTCAATTTGAAAATGTTGCAAGACAATTGCAGTTAAAATTATCTCATGAAAATTAAAAGTTGGATTTTCTTATAATAACACTTCAAACAAAGTTTCAGCTAATGGAATGACTTATTCAAATTTTTCTTTCTGAGAAAGGCTTGTTCAAGCCAACCTTCCTAATTTTTGGAGACATTTCATTAAACCTGCTTCATTGGTTCTCGACTCTATTCATTTTTTCAAAAAGCAGAAACCTCTTCTATACCTTCTATGAAGTATTTCAGGCAAAACTTTCTTGAGTGTTCAAAATATTTACAAAAGTTTGCGGAGTAGGTGCAGAATATTTTTTGAAAATTTGTCAGTCCACAAATATTTTTTTGGAAATTTGCTGGTTGCAGACCCAAAAAGGTTGGGTAACACTGTTCTTGCATGTGCTGGATTTATTTTGTTGTTCATTCAAAAAAATTTTAGAATACCTTTTCGCAAATTAGAAGTCCACATGCGCCAAAACCTCGAGCAGCAAAATTCCACTCGTAATTCATGGACTTCATGATTGTCTCAAATTATAAAAGCTAAAAATATTTTCCATGCATAACTTCGAAGTATGAATTTTTCAGAATGATGAGGTTCAATTCGATTACGTGAACTGCATAAATAATTTTACAAAGCACCGGCATTTTCTTCCGTTTTTTTCTTCATTTTGAAAATTTAAAAGATTGGTTAACGGGCAGTACTTATTCTGGGTGAACGTGGCCCTGCAAAAAGGTAGGGCAGTACTTTTGACGCGCTTTTCGGAATGATCAAATTTCCCCCGAAATATTTACGATTCAAATTCCCAGAGTCTCATTACTTTTTTTTCTTGTTTAAAATAAAAATACCATTTTGCAAATACCTTACCTTTACAGACTCGTCATCGACTTCGACTTGGGTGTTATACTTCCCACAGCCCTTTCGACAGGTTTCAGAGCTCACTACAAACGTTAAATAAGTGGGTGGAACCCGGGAATGGTTGTCAAGGCTGCTGTTGAATTAGGTTAACAGGAAAAAAGAACATATTAAAAAATGTGCCACTCATTTCGATTTTCTTTTAGCTGAAATATACGTATGCCATTGTCGACTTAAATTCCGCGCAGTATATAATAACTGTTTTCTTCTTCGAACATCAGAGAGCACGAGGATATAAAGGCCCGGAAAAAATAATCCCATCATTTTCCGAAAGGAACCAGAATCTTTTATATATATATATATATATTTTATGTCCTGGGACATTTTTCGAATCTCGTCCCTTCTTGAACAAAGGAACTTTTCGTCACGTGTTTTATCTGGGTGACACTGGGGAATTTCCCAAAGGCGCATCACGTCCACGAATATATTTTATCGCTCGGTCACATTCTTTTTGATATTAAATGAAGAAAGTCAGGAGATTTCCAGCTCATTTTTCTCGCTGTATTTTTCACGAGGAGAGATTTTTTAAAATGTGGCTTCCTTCAGCATGAATTTTATCCAGCAGAGACGAATTTCATTCCGCAGGCTGCGGAAAAATCAAATTTCATCAGTATTTATTTATGTTTATCTGATGATGGTAGATTTATTTTTTTTCGCAAGAGAGGACGAGGTTCGGGATTGGATGCATTTCTTGTCTTTCTGGTACATATCGAGGGGGATTTTTCGGACAGAAGTTTGTTTGGCAGGTCGGTGTGAAGTGTCTGTATTGTGTGTATTCCAGGATGTGGAACAGATTCGGATCGGTGAGCCGCGTCCTGGAACTTCACGACCATTTCTTCAAGCCATTCGAGTTGTACAGACCGGGTTCCTATGACGGGTTCCTCCGGGGCCTTGCCAACCAACCTTGCCAGCAGTATGACCAGTTCTTCACCGAATCCGTGAGACAATCTTTATCATTGTTTTCCTCGAATGACGACTGACGAGTAACAGATTGTGCAAACAATTCATAATATAAAAATCAAGAATAATATAAGATACATGATATAAATTGAAGAAATAAAAATAAATTAGACTGCAGGAATAAAAAGTGGTTCTCTTCAGCTCAGCTTCTTTAATTTAAATTACAATGAGTCCCCGCGCCGAACAACGAAAAATCTAAAACTCCTGAAATTCGTTGAGGGAAAATGTGACTCACGTAATCAAATTGTTTCGCTCGACGGAATTTTTGGTCGAGGACAAATTTGAAAGTGTGGGAAGAAACAGCAGTTGTTTTATTTAGTTGAACTTTTGTCCTGTACAGTCCCCGCATAACGAATGACTTGTATAATGAAAATCGAAAATGCCACCCAAAAGTAACTTCTTTTTTTGTTGCAGGAATGCTAAAAAATTTGGGGTTTTATTCAACTATGGCTCTTTCAATTATTCTTGTTTTCTACATTTTTTCACGCCTTGTGGCACACTATTTTGCAGATAAATCTCAGCACCGTCACCCACAAGGGTTACTGACGCAAACATGGCTCACAATAACAAAAAGTTTTCGCAATAAAACTATTCTTGTCGTGAGGCCTTATATATTCCAGTGAAGTGGAAATATTTGAAACAAAAAATTTCAATTTTTACAGTTTCTGAGAGGTACAATTTCATAAGCAGAAGAAATAAATAAAAGCTACAAACACGACCCTCGAGAGTCGCCTCGACTTGGCATTCGTTGTTCGTACACACAGTATTTCGTCGCTGTTCAGCAGGGGGTTTTCTGCTCACGCAACCCGACAGAAAAGTGAACTTATTTCTGACTCCTCGTCGCTCTTTTTTTTTTTTCCAGGTCGTGGGCCGGCTTTTCCAAGCAGGCAGAATGCCCTTCGGAATGGACCTGGTAGCCCTGAATTTGCAAAGAGGCCGGGATCACGGAATCCCCTCGTACAACGAATACCGCGCGGAATGCGGTCTGCGGAAAGCCAAGGATTTCGACGACCTCGCTGATTTCATTTCTTTTGAAGTAAAGATAAAAATCAGATGCTTCTTGAAACACTTTTTAAAATAAAATAAAACCTATATTATAACGCGGTTTTCTCATAAAAATTTCTAATATTTTTTTCAGGCCATAGCGAACCTCAAGACGTTGTATGAGTCAGTGGATGACATTGATCTGTTCATCGGGGGAATTGTGGAGCGGCCGCTTTTCGAAGGTGGAGGAACTGTTGGACCCACGTTCACTTGTATTTTGGGTGACCAATTTGCGAGACTGAAACGAGGAGACAGGTTTTATTACGAAGAAGGGAACCAAGCAGGTTCATTCACACCAGGTTCGTGTATTAAAATTCAACTGGAATCTCACCATAAAAAAGCAACTTTAAATGAAGTTCATAATTCAAGAAGAAAAAATACAGGTTTTATTACGAAGAAGGGAACCAAGCAGGTTCATTCACACCAGGTTCGTGTATTAAAATTCAACTGGAATCTCACCATAAAAAAGCAACTTTAAATGAAGTTCATAATTCAAGAAGAAAAAAGGGATCGTGTAATTTGAATTCTTCTCGAAAGTGGAATTTCGGAGGGGGGCGCGGTTTTTTTTTCTCTGGCGGATTTGACGCTCAAATGCAAAGAGCTACATTCATTCTTTCGAAAAATAATTTAGCAAGCAGCACTTGCAGATTCGAATTTGCTAAAAAAAATCTTGACGGAAAGCAGGAAAGTATTATAAAAAGAAAAACTTGCCTACGTATATATAGAGGTCTTTCTCGTTTTGCAGGGGGTTTCAACGACGAAATCCTCTCTGCAAACATTTTTTCTTGGTCTGTTGAATATAGTTTTAGAGCACATTCACCTGCAGAATAAAAAAAACCAATGAATTAAAATAAGGTAATAATTTTTCCGGCTATAAAATTTGCATTTTAGAGAATTTTATTTTGCCAAAAAGCACGATCAGTGGGAGATCATTACACATGGAAGTGACGAAGTATTATTAATCGCAAATTCTGCAATTAGTTCGATCAATTATGATATCCCAAAAATCGGAAATCAATCGTCTTCAAAATTGAAATGAAGGGATATCATATGCAAACATTGTCAATTTTTCTTTTTTTTGTTCCAGAGCAATTGAGCTCCATCAGAAGCGTGAGTTTGGCAAGAATCATCTGCGATAACGGAGATGATATTCAAGCCCTTCAGCCCCTGGTTTTCTTCCAACCATCCAACATGTGAGATATTGTCTAAGATACTTCATATGTTTTTTTTATATAGTCAAATTTTATTGATTTCAAATTTTCTCCTGAATCAGAAACCCAAGAATGCCATGCAACAGCTTCGCCATACCAAGTTTGGACCTGACCTTGTGGCAATCCATCACTCAACCGAGCCAAAAACCGGGTTGGTGAATTGCAAAATAAAAAAAAAACAAGATCAGGAGTTGGATTCAGGAGCATTAATTTTTTGCACGTACTCGTGATTGGAGTGAGCAATCAAATTGAGCTTCTAGCGCAAGTCGATGTACGTCGTCTTTTGTTCAGCCAATCAATTCTTTTTTGCGCGTTTCAAAGTTCAATCGCAAGTATTAAATTGACTATTTTACACAAAAAAAGCGAATGGCATTCTTTTCATTCCGTGTACATGCTATACCGTGTTTTTAAAGAGGAAAAGACGACAACTCAAACCTTCCTGTGTCAAACATTTTAAAACCCCCGTTTCTTAAATCCTTACAAAAATGCATTGAAACATTTGTAAATCACAGGCTTTCCGTTTCAAACTTAAATATCTTGAATTTTCTGGTGGCCTTCTGGCTATCATTTGATTGATACTAGAGAGNATTTTAAAACCCCCGTTTCTTAAATCCTTACAAAAATGCATTGAAACATTTGTAAATCACAGGCTTTCCGTTTCAAACTTAAATATCTTGAATTTTCTGGTGGCCTTCTGGCTATCATTTGATTGATACTAGAGAGAGAAAAGCAATAAAATTCAATTTGATGTGTTTTGAAAGAAAGTGGAAAACTGAATGGGCAAATGAACCAGTGTCTTCCAAGTTCAACATACTGTCAACTCATTTATGAGGTAATTTAAGGCCCAGATTAGCACCAATTACAATTTTATGATTTTTTAGAGTATATTTAATGTCACTCTGGAGTTTTACTCCTGTATTAACCACGTAGTTCTCAAAGGGGTTCAGTTCAGAGTATAAGGGAGTCTGAAGGTAACATATTTAAAACTTACCAGAGGATGATACCTTAAAACACTCAACATAATTCCAGGAATATAAAGAATGTCTCCCAATTGAAACTAATTCAATCAATATATTTCAATTAACACAATATGGACATTTGTGGGATTGAATACTGATACCTCTACAGGACGTAGAAATGTTGGGATTATTGTCTGTACAAATTAAATTCAAATGAAAAGGAGAAAAGGGAAGTTCCTCTATGCTGGAGTTTTTTTTTATTAGGTAAATGAATGGTAAATTGGTGAGAGAAATGCCCACAAACTTTTCCTACATAAATTTTAGGTTTGGAAATATCTGTTTCTGGTAATTTGGCATGAAACTTATTTGCATTTTTTTCACAAATTGTCCCTGTGTCAAGTCAGTGTCCTCATGTTGGGCCATTTTTAATAATGTTTTTGGGAAAATAAGTGGCCCCTATACGTTGAATTGTCTGCACATTGAGGTGTCCGCAATTTGAGGGTACTGCTGCCCATGCCACTGATTTTTTCCGTTTCAGATCAATGCGAGAAATTGTCTTGTTTCTTCATTGATTTCCTTGCGAAAATCCTGGAAATGGAAAAAGAACGAGTGTTTATACTACGTTGCGCCCTGGATTGACCAGTATTATGGTGCCGTGAGTGAGAATGAGGCTCATCTAGACCGGAAATGTATCCCGGCTGAGGTTTCTCATATAAATATATATTATATACATGCAGTATATGTGTTCAGTGTAGCTTTCTCCTTCCGGTTCTTTTCGCGTCTATTTTCATGGATGCCTCTCGGTTTTTTGCTCTCTTCGTCCGGCTGCGGATGTGGTCAGTCGTTGTAGCTGGGGAAAACCCCGGTGGGAAATTAACTCGGGTTTCTCTAGCCGCTGGGCCCCTTGGATTCCACAAGCGTAGCCCAAACAGACGGGTTTCAGGAAAAGTTCTCAATTTGTTTCTGGGCTAAATAGCAATATTCTGTCCGGTACTCCCGTGCATGCCAGACAACAAGTGACAAGTGAAGAAGAAAAGTCCAGAAAACCTGGGGTATTCACCCAAGTACCGCCATGCAGCACACCCCCCCCCCTCAAGATTGAGGCGAAAATACTGTATGAAGTATGCACAGGTGGAGATGAAATTTTTTTGGAAGTTTGGATGTGCATCAAATCACTTGTCTGTTATTGGCAATTTTTGGTAGGGACTCTTTTCACCACATCTGCGGCAAAGTTGGACTTTTTTTTTGCAGATTTAGGTGCACTCAAGAATGAAATTAGAAAAAAACTATGATAGTATGAACTGTGCAAATTCCAGAAAAATCCTAGCAATTTTAACCCTTGTGCACTGAAGTTGGATTATATCTCCAAAATTTTGTATCACTGAGAACTGGTAATTTAAAAAATGCAACTTTCGTACAAAGAGGCCTAAGTTGGGAGAAAGTCCAGCATTTTTTTCTAATCCAGCAGAAAATTGAGCATGAAAAATTAAATATCCCTGGCTAGGTGGCATTTTTCCTGCATTCCTGGCATAGGATCAGCATGGAAGATTCCTGAAAACGAAAGAGAATTTGTGTCCCAGATTTTTCCCTTATTAATCTTTTTTAAATACTGTGATACTAATACCTTGCATATTCCCTTCAGATTATTTTCCATATTTACTCAAGTACCCCATGTCATCAATTAAGACACACTCCTTCGATTTTTAGCTAAGAAGTTTGAAAAAATTCTTATCCCAGTGTGAAATGCACAACTTGGTTTTCTGTTAACAAAATTCTGATTTTAAAAGCTTTGTTGGGTAACATTCAAATTCAAGCCCGCTTGAAAATTTAGCTCAATGATGATGACTATTGCTTCTTCATAGAGTTGAAGGCCCGTATGAACAGACTATGACTATCATCTGTACATTAATGTTGCAATAAAAAAGTCTTTGGGGAAAAGTTTTCAAATTTTAAAATATTTTCAATTGAAAATCAGTTCCCATTTCAGCCGCGCAACTAATTTTCTGCCGTAGTTTTTGGGGAAAAGGTGCGCATTTTACTTTGGTGAATAGGATTCTTCTTCATGGAATAAGATTTTCAGAGATGGTGGTCATCTGTATATACCTGTGAATGAAATCCCTTTGTTTCTTGAGAATAAAAATATAAAGAGATTTCGTTCCAGCAAGTTATATTTTTTTCCACAAGAATGAACCTGCTTGCACCGGGAGGAAGTACTTTTTTAGGTTGATTTCAATATGACCTCCTCCATATTCGTCTATGTGATGGTCACTGCAAACCAAATGACATGTAGCACTTTGACACTTATGGGATATCCACGTTCGAGAAAAACGATTATCATCCAGTTGACCTGGAATGCAATCAGGATGAAGTTTCTATTGGAGGATAATGCGCAATGAGACTTGATTGTACAGTATTGAAATTCAGTTCAGTCCAGCGGAGTTCGTCTATAATTAATCCTCTCCTTGTAACAGGTTGTTAAAGTATATAAATGTATGCATGAATGAACCGCGGCGAGCTGATAATATATAAGTTTTAGTGCTCAAACTCTCACGCTGATTGACGTCAAACTTATTTTTCCGGGTATTCTCGGAATAATCCACAAACTCTGCCTAGAAAACTTTGCAGCACAACCCTCGAAATTTGGAGAGAATTTTCTCCAGAGTCCATGAGTTACAGAGGGACTGAGGAAACCGTGGACGTTTCGGGAAATCGAGACAAATGAGCTCGCAGAAGGTCAGACACTCGGCCGTACCCGGGTTCTGGGTATTGGGGGGCGAAATTGCTGATTAGACTGGGGTTCGTCTCTATATATATGTACGTATGTCTGGCCTCTCTCCTGTGAGGTCGTGAGCGGATTCGCAGTAGGGTCTCTTTCGTCGGGTTTCCCTTTTTCGTTCAACGGGGTGCGAAATAATAAACTCGTACCCAGACTCTATAAATGGCCACTGCATATATTGCATCATGTTCATAATATGAGAAAAACAGCGATTCAACCGCTACTGGAACTTGCAAAACATCAAATCCTAGTAGAGGACGGTTTTTATGCATTTTTGATGTTGAACCGAAGATTTTGAAGGAAATTGTTGGCAGTTTTAGAAGAAAAAAAAAAACACCTCACAATCTATACAGTGCGTCAATCGACAGAATTTTTCCAGGTTGCAAATGATTTTTTGCAACGTTTCTAGCGTTTTTTCAATTTACGGTGACCGGAAGAAGTAACCGTGTGTCACAACAAAAAGAAACGTGCAGACGATTTTATTTTTGGGTACACTCCAAGCTCGGAATTCCTGCGCCAACATTCAAAAGATTTTGCAAATGTGGGACCGCCGTGTCAAAAATTGAGAAAAATAGACAAATTTCAATTTTTTAAAATTTGATACCCCGAACAAATTTAGCTGGTTCTAGGGAGAAAAATTTGCAATCTGCTTTGTTATAAATTTACTCCGTATAATACTATATTATAATGCAAAACGTGCCAATTCTGTGCTTCCATTTTTTAGTTTTTTTAAAACTTGGTTTGCATATGTGCTTGTTTCCTGATTTTTGGACTTTTTTCATGACAAAAGAGAATAGTATGTGTGGTTTACATCTCTAAGGTTTTTTTGGCTTATTGAAGTTTAAAAGAATAACTTTTTATTGAATTGGTCGGAAGACTTGCAGGAAAATGTGAAAAATAGAAGAAGGGATGAAGAGTTTTCCCATTGAAGTCCATGAAAAAATTTGATTCAACATACGATTGGATATTCATTCCTACAAATGATTACGTCCTCATTTTTCAAAAAGCCTTCTTTTTTTTCAGAAGGTTCTGATAAAGTTTTCTGGAGGTAAATAGTGTAAAAAAAAAATTAGCGGATGCGTAAGTTTTCTGCATTTTTTTGAAAATCAAGATAAAGCCTCCTTCATATTCAAGAAAATAAATTTGGAAAATTCTTGTCTCAGAATTGTATATACACACGCCTGAGGATTCGAACTGAATTAAATTATCTGCATACATTTGTAAATTCCAAAAAGCCCAGCCCTCCTTCGAGTGGACAAAAATCCCGAAAAGTAATGTATCAAAATTTCAAATACGTACGTTCGAGATGAGGGATTCCAATTTACTCAGGTGTGCCAATTTCGATGCAAAAAATGGCAGTGAAGGGAAAACTTGCCACCACCGCATGTACTGTGCATTCTGCGTGCGTTTCCCTTGGCTTCCGTCATCAGTGGAATTTAAAGCAAGTTTTCCCAGGCTGAGAGACAACAAAGAAAAATGGGGCTGAGGCCAGGGCAACTCCGCTTATTTATCCATCCCAATAAGATGCGGGTGAATCCGGGTTCTTTTTTATATGTATACATTATACCACCGTTTCTTTTTCTATATGTTTGGCTTGGTTTGGAAGAAAAGGGAGGAATTTTTGCCTTCCCATCAGTTGCTTGCATTGAATTCTCATCAGGTTTAAGCTGGAATTACCATATTTGGATCATCCGCTAGCGTGCCTCGCATTTGGGTGCTGGAACATCAATTCTTATCAAGACAGAATTTTTCTTTTGCGATTCTTTCAGCGAAAAATTCCATGATGGATGTTTATGGATCCATTTTGAGCGTGGGTAAGAGAGATTTTTACAGAATACAAAACTCAAAGATATATCTGGGATTTCGGCAGCTGAACCTTGATTCCGGTCTTTTTTAAAGTCTTGTATATACCCGAAGTCATTACGATTCAAAGATGAATTTCCACTCGATTTGAGGCTGAATTTTGTCGAATACTTCATACGTTTCTCAAGGATACTGAAATTTGGATATTTTATATTGAGGATTTTTTTTTGTCCTTCGGCAAAATCTGCACAGTACTCGAGACAATAAGGCATTGTTTTAATCGAAAAATTTATAAAATAAATCCTAAAAAGAATTATCCGCAATCCGAATCTTATAGGGATTCATAAACTCTGATTCAATTGGATTGAATATTTTATATTGGAAATAAACTGGGAGATGAGAATTTCTACTCAGAAGTCAGAAGGCAGACTTTCATCAATTCAACAATAAAAAATGGAGCATTTACAAGGGATCAAAAATTTAATATTTTTGAAGATGTCATCATTCTCTGCTACCCAAACCTATAGAGAATCAGCAACACATATACTAATAGAAATTTCTCCACAAGCATCGTGTCTACAACAATTTTCTGTGTATATTGATTATTTTTGACCTATACAGTATATATATAGGGTTCTCACCCTACCATTCAAAAAAAATTCTCACTGAAAATAATTTGTGTGGTCCCTAGAATTTTGATAAGAAGGAGTCATCTTTTATGGAATTTAGAATGAAAAAGAACTTCACCATATCATGGCTATATAAGGATTTAGATTTTTTGCTGGAAAAAACCCCAAGAAAAGCCATCAGCAATGACAATGAGCAATGACCATGCAAAAATTGTGCATTGAACATACTGTTCCTTGTATTTACATTTGAGTTTCACATTTATCAGATTCTCATTCCCAATATACTTGTACTGTAGATGCGTCTGTAAGAAATAAAGCAGACGTGCATCAGAATGACCCCAAGTTTGGCTTCCTAAAAAAATAAGTTGGCTGTGGGGGTGGGTAAGTGCCAGAGGCAAACAACAGCAAGCAATACCAGACAAACAACCGCACTTCTTGGTTTGCTCATCCAGCTGAGCATGCAACAAGCAACGCATTATTCAATTAAAAGTGTGTCGGGGAACTAGGGGAAATATTCCAGAGAACATTCCCCCGATGGTGCAAAACAAGAACAGGGGCTGGAAGGGGTGCGGGGGACGTGTTTCATTCTTACCCTCCTTGCGATTAATATTTCCTGAGGCACACATCCCCATCCCCAATACCCACCTGTGTTTTCTGCGCAAATCTTACGTTCCTGTCAAATCAAGGTGTAGAGTTTTAGAGAAAGTTGTTTACAGTGGAAGAAACCAGAAGCAATAATGATTCCAAGATATAAAAATGTTTCAAGGGGTTGATTTAAAAGATTCCTTGGGTTCCTGGAATCCCTAAAAATACACTCATACTTGAAACAAATAAATCTTGAGCTGTTTTCACGCAATTGTTGTTTGAAAGTTGAACATTTTTCTGATTCTGATTCAGATTGAAAATTTTCACAACTTTGCAGAACAGTGAAAAGAATTCCCTGATCAACTTTGAGGCATTTGTAGAGGAATAAGTACAGTACTGTAAAAGCTCCATAAACTGAAAGGTCTCCTATATACTGTAGACACCTTTCTCTAATTATCTAATAAATGCTAGGTCTCAAAGAAGGTTCAAAGGAATAGGAGTTGGCATCTGATAGTGCTGGCTGCATCAAAGACAGGGGGAGAGTCAAACAAATTTAAGAATTTTGGTATTTTGTTAATCTGAGTTCCCCTCTCCAAAATCTAGTCCTAAACATTCAGCAATGAAACCATTTCAGTTCAGCATTATGTCATGCATTCCTGTCTTATTTCCATTAATCAGTTGGATTTCCAATTTTTTTTCAATTTTCCCCTTGTGTTCCCCTAATTTTCTTTTCATTTTCTTTTACAGTTGCAAATGCAGGAAATAACCAATGGCCTCTGATAGACACCAGTCTCCATTAAAGACCCAGATAAAATTAAAAAATTTCTCTGGGTCGAAATTAAATAAATGCGAAGACATCCATTGAAGCATTAAAGTATTTGAAGATAATTCATCTCACTCAGCAAGGATGTCAATATTTTAGAATATTGACAGAGTAATACATTGACACCAGTGACCAGTGTTGAGCTGCAAACAAAATACTGTACAAAATTGTTTAGCTCAAATTCACAAATTTTGTTCCTGACGTTAGAAAAGCTAAGATACTAAACAGACATTCAGGCGTGAAGGGCTGTTGCAAATCCGTCCTTCTCAAGACTCCTGTTCAGCAGCAGCAGCTTCAAATGATTATATTCTGCTCATGTCCCATGACATGGGGAACTTTTGGCCCCCAATTTCACGCCAGGGAACTCATCCCATCATTCTCTATGATGTTATTGCTCTGCAAAGCTCGGGATAGGAAAAAAAATCACCGTGGATTCGGGGGTGCCATGTGGGATTGCATTGCTAGAAGTTGCCAAGATGGGAGATCCCATACCTCCCACTGAGCTGTGTATAGTATGGGATATTGAATTCTTATAGGGCTCATGGTGGGCAGATGAGGAGTGCGTTTGTTATCCCTTGGGGAGAAGGTGGATGGGATGTGGGGGGTGGGGGTGTTCTATTGCAAAGCAAATTTTTAACTATGTGTATAATTTCGTTTCATTGAATCTCATTAAAAGGAATTCTTGCTCACAGATTTATTGGATCTCTACTGTACACTCAAAATGAATTTTAATCTACAGGTAAACTGTACTGTATCTAGCTGCAGTAAACGGCGGGACAGCAATAAACGAATGCCCCAACATCCAGAAAAGATTTCAAATTTCAGAAATATTTATTTTCTGGAGCATAGAGTCTCCTAATTATAGTTGCTGTCCAGGGTGCCACTAAAGTTTTGAATCACCTTGATTATGTGTTCATTTACTCCATATATTCTGATGAACGTCATCGTCAGCAGTTGCAGGAATATATCACACTGAACAGTGAAAAATGTGGAATTCATTCTGAACTTCAATGCTCGTCAACTTTTAATCTGTGTGTGGTACTGTGGTGGAAGGGTTATGCTTCTTTAAAACATTTGTTAAGACATTCCGAATACTTGTTCCCAAGTTCTGGGATTTTTTCAAATGTGGTTAGGAAAAAGAGCATACTCGAAAATCTAAATGAAGAGCTGGAAATAGTTTGGATTGCTCTTATTAAGCACTTCTTCATCCAGTTCGATGCACTTCTATAGTCATTTATTACATCTCTTTACATGTTGACATGCACTCAACATTAAATTTCAGTTGAACCTCCATGAATGGAACCTTACTTAGTCTAATGCCTTTTTATATACGTCGAAGTTTTTTCAACGTCTTTTCTGAGAACAATGCGTTGGAAACCTCCCTTCAACCCAGGGTTTTTCTCATCTTCAAAGCTCCATAACTCGACTTTTCCACGATAATTTCGGTAATGAACTTTTTTTGACACATCAGGATAGAGAAAAGCACTGTGGAAGTTAACTTGATGTGCTTTGCAAGAAAGGCAATTATGAATTGGGCTCATGCATTTTTGCCTCTTCGTTGTTCAGCGAGGGGTCAATTACTTCTAAAAACAATTTAAGGCCAGCAATATCACCAGTTACAATTTCCTGTCATTCCTTCTTGCTCTACAGAAAAAAATGTTCATTTCCATGACTCAAAACCTCTTTGTCGATTTTTTGGAGCTCTTGAAATTTGACTCAAAAACGCTCCACTTTTGAGAAAAATATTCCATTTTTATTTTACCGAGGTACACATTTCTGGTTTTCAGTGCAGAAGAAATTTATTTTCACACTTTTGGACGTACGGAAAACTTTTTTCCACGAATACAAAACAAAACTCATGTATCAATTTTCGGCAATTGATTCTTCAGATTTTAAAAATGCTTCCAGTACATAATAGATTTGTTCTAGAAGTACTATTTCTCCCATTTCGAGAAAAGGGTATTTAGAATATTTGTATACTCTCATAAAACTTTTTGAAGTTGATCCAGTGAAGCTGATGGCTGAAATCGTCACGCCTTCAATCAAGTATGCTCATCTGCATAAATTCCGTGGTCATTTACAGTATCTGGCTATTATTTTTATATGTCGTGTGTTTGTTTCAGATTCCATCATTTTGT
>CAJPEX010004789.1:0-11839 GCA_905338405.1 Notodromas monacha | reverse complement strand
ATTGCAATCCGCGCAGAAAAGGCGTCCTTCAAACACATATTCGAAGCCGCGATCAGTGCATTTGTTTGTGAAACCATCTCCTTGTCCGCTTTGATACGAGCAATGGCATCAGCTCGCCTCGTTTCCCAAACAGTCATCTCGTCCTCCAAAATTTTCACCTCCTTCTTGATGACGTCCACCTCCTTTCGATCTGTTGAAGCCATCTCTTCAATGCCCCGCTTCAAAATTGCGGTACATTCGGCGGTGTCGATTGCTGGAATAACGGTGATCAGTCGTTTCCACCGATTCACGTCCAACCCTGACAAAACGGGTATCACTTCCTTGATGGCATCCGGAACAATGACGGCGTTCTGGTCCAACCGAGGTACCTTACTTGTTGAAGGACCTTCTTCGCCTGAAAGAGCTCCCATGCTCTGCTGGCTCTCTCGACCATCCACGTCGCTCAATTCCGCAATCTCTGTGGAGCACAAAAACCGAAAAAGGCATCAACATCACTGCTTTCATTCAAAACGTCATCGGACAATAAACAACTTGAGGAGGAGTTCAAACCAACCTTTTTCAAATGTATCCATTTCGCTCATTTTTCGCTTCTTCTCCGATTTTTTAGGTGACATACAGGAACAAATACCTGTCGAAACGGTTCACGCGAAACAATCCTAAAAAAAAAAGGGGATGGAAACAAAAATCAACATCAAACACGGATCAAATTCAACAAATCGGATCATCACAAAAAAAAAGCAAAGAAGGCTCTCTTTCAAACAAACAGCCTGGAGTAGAGTTTCAAACAACTCCTTCCAACATCAAACATTTTTTGAGACCTGATCAGTCTCTTTGCGATCAGGAGAGCTTGATCTCTCTCCGATCTTTTGTGCACTACCGTAGACGTACGGTTCTGGCCGTTCTCGAACACGGCTTGGAGTTGAATTCGCATCACTTCCTCCTAAACTCTACGAACGGCAAAGAACAAAACTTTGCGAGATTTGATCAATCTTGATCGGGAGCTTGATCTCTCCCTGATCCATCTGGTACTAGCCGTTCTCAAACACGGCTTGGAGTTGAAAACACATCACTTCCTCCTAAACACAACACTTCATAAAGTTGGAACGAACACGTTTTTTGAGATCTGATCCATCTCCTATTTTTGTGATCTGTGGGCTTGATCTCCCCAGATCTTCGTAGACGTACGAACAGCATAGCCCGTTATCAACAACGCGGCTCGGACTTACTTTGTGGTGTACTAACCACCGTGGTGTACTAACCACCATCATTGGCGCTGAATCAACTTACTTTGTGGTGTACTAACCACCGTGGTGTACTAACCACCGTCATTGGCGCAGTTCATCACTTTGTGGTGTACTAACCACCGTCACTGAAGCTGAATCATTTTTACTAATCAGGAGAGCTGGCCCCTCTCCAGATTTTGTGTCAAATAACTATCTTATTTGCTAAACAAAAATTGTCAAAAAATCCATTCAAATGGATTATAAAATCATTCACACTTCAAACCAACAAATACATGAACAAGGGTCTTTTACCCTGTTCCAGACCTTCTCAAAAGATCTCCCGTTACCGGCGTTTTGAAGACGCCTTGACAGCCTACTTCACTTAACACATTCAAAAGTGTATCATACACTCTACCACAAACAATTTTTGAAAGACACAGATCCAACAATTTCTCGAACATCGACGAATTGGAAACCGCTTCAAAGCAACGACGATCTGTCTCCTTCTTTGATACAAAGGAGCCAGACATCCTCACTCGATGAAGTTTCACACACGTTTGAGGTTCACTGCACTTTCACAAAATCTGACTCACTTTTGGAATTGAGTCATACTCCACATATTAACCTCAGGCCGCAAACGGCAGATTGCTGTGTTACTTGTTTTCACCTAAACCAGTTTCTTTGCCAGGAGTCTAAGGACCCTGGACAGCATCCACTCTCTTATATTCTTGAATTATTATTGAAGTTTCTTTAAAATACACTGGGAAAATTCACATTCAAGTCCTTTTGGTTTATTCTAAAATGGGATCATTCTACGTATTTTCCCTCCTTCGCCTATTTTTACCCGCAGAATTTCGATTTGATAAAATACTCACGTCTTAAAAAAATCGAGATTTCAACAATTTTCGGATCAAATGAAGACCGCCCAGCAAAAGAAAACTGATTATATCTCCGTCGAGCACAGAATGATTTCAACGCGTAAACGTGTGGAGTCTTTTTGATGCCATCCACAACCATTTATTTACGATGCTCTGCTGAGAATGGCAAGAATTGCAAAAGATAACAGTCAACTTGATGTCTGACGCCGGAATTGTACAATTTTCTTCGCGATAAACCCAATGCTATGATGATGGGAAAAATCGCACAGGTCAGCATTACGTGGCGAAAAAGCTCTTGTCTCGGGGCCAACGCTTGAATCCGCGGGGGCCGTTTTGATTCCGAAATGAATCAAAACGATTCAGGAATCAAAATAGGAACTCCGGCAATAAGACATACAGTATATAGTACTATGTTCAAGCGACTATATTGTATATATGTCGCAAGCTGTGAGTATACACACGCATCATCTCACACACATTGAATACGGACACACATTTCATTGAGGAAAATCTCGGGCGGAAGATATTGCGATTTAAAAGGAAAAAATTAGGACTATTATTACAAGGAAAATGGATTTCTCAAGAAAAGTTCCGCACGCTTTCAGAAAAAAAAATCATCTTGCCTAGCTTAAAAAAAAAAATCAACAGAGTTTCAACAGAAAAACGTTGGAGTTTTTTTTTTTACAAGTTTGTATCTCCAAGTCTTTCTTTGTATACTGTACTTTGAATTCAAAGCAGCGAGAATAATAAAAAAATATTCAAGATATTTTTAAGTCCATGAGGGTTATATACATACACAAAAACTAAAGGCCTTCCGTGTAAAAGTTTTGGTTATTTTGTTCGATTGAAACGAGAAGTAAATCTTTGATATTTTTTCCGGGAAAAATTATATTTCTACTATGATACATATTTCGCCCTCTCCTTATTGAACCAATGATAATTCCTTTTATTTAATCTGCCTCAAAAATTTTATAAATCGATGCTTCCGAAGCCAAAAACGTTGAGCATCATCATACATTCTATAATCTGAAATTGTAATATTTATCGTTATTTTGATCAGCTTGACATTTCTACATCATACCAATCGGTTTGTGAGAAAAGAGAACTTGCTCAATGAGAGACTCAGTGATATCATCAAAATTCAAGAAATGTTTGTCATTCTCGGATGACGTGGCACATTTTCGCGTTTCCAATATGGAAAGTCGGGATATATTGCGTCGAAATAACGGGATTTCACGTGAGTCGCAAAATCTAGCATTTGGAGGATGATACGAAATTATTTAGAGATTTGAGTTTTCGGAAAACATAATCCCGAATGCGTGACAGGAAGCAAAAAATGTTAGCCTAACTTACGGAAAAAAATAAGCCAACAAAAAAAGATAAGCATTCTTATTTATGTCGATTTTGAACCTCATTGTTGAGATTAAATCGTCAGGTGAATCTTCCCGGAAATGAAAGCTGCTTTTCAATTTGCATTTTATAGGTGATTTTTTGAGAGTTGAATTCAAAAATAACCAAAGCTATGGTCGTAAAACGTATCATGTTTTAAAAAAAAATTGATCAACAGTGATGAGAGATCAATATTTGTTCCTGCTTTCAGCATGTTGTGAAATTCGACCAGAATCATCAACTATGTGGAAAAACGCATTTGTTCCCTTTCGGAAAAAAAAGATCATGAATTTCAGCGGGTGCAAAAATTCATTTTTCCTCTGCTCGACATTGGATGTGATTTAATAGGTTGATCTTCTTCAAACAATTTCAACTCTCCGCGTATTTATTAAAAATTTGAAAAAGGAATTGAAATTGAAGTTGTCTTTGAGTTTCATTATTAGTCATCACTTTGAGAATAATCAATGGAATCAGAGCCAAATAAATACATTTCAAGCATTCACTTCAAGTAGCAAAAAAAAAAGAACCCCCAACCAAAACGACCGAATTCATCGCCGACACTTTGTAACAACTCGAATTCATTGGCTCACGCAGAGCAAAGAATAATCAACGTTTGGGAAAACCTTTCCTATGACATCAATAAATAAAGAAATGTGCACTGTTCACAAACGAGCGACATTTACGAAAGACGATCATTCAAACACCGGCTTTTCTGATGGTCAGTGACACTCAAGCCCTCGTTCCGTCACTGCTTAATAATCGTCGACACTTCCGAAAACTGACCGAAAAGAGAGTATTCGGGTCACTACTTATAGATACTGACAATCAAGCCGGAACGTCACTGACGTCTATGACTGACTCCCGACGACACTACAAAGAAGTGATTTGACAACGGCTTTCCAGTCATAAATTCCTCACTTGCATTTTCTCTTGAAAAGACGCGTCTTTTCCAAATATCCGCGCGTCAGTACTTATAGATACTGACAATCAAGCCCGAACGTCACTGACGTTCATTTTCTGCGCATCGATACTGTTAGACCACACCATTTCACTCGGACGGGACTCAAGTTCTTAGAATTCAAGTCAAGGCGGGATATTTTTTTTTTCTATCTCTCTTTCTTACTATTCTTCTTGCTCTTAATTCGTCTTCCACACGGCGGTCGTTCGTGGAAAAAGAAACACATATAGGCGCCACATGCCGCGGACGCCGAAGAAGGAATCCCAGCGAGCCGCCACCTGCGCGTTGAACCGCGAACACGCAACACAACCCGGCAGTTCTCCGTGAATATAGGAATGCCTCACACTGCCATGTCCGAGAATTAACATGCCAATATTACGAAGATATTCCTAATCAGGAATTAACTCTTCAGTGGCATAGTCTGGAGATTGTGCCAAAGATGGTTCCCAATAAGAGCACATATATATCAAAGAAAACCTAGCTTGATCAATATTACATAAATATACAGGAAAATTCCAATTTTTTATTGAGACTATAGCGCAGATACTTTTTTTAAATAAAAATTTCGGAAATTTCTGAGTGTGTGGAATTTTTTTTAATCTCCATCATATGATTACTTCTTGGGCAGAAACGTTATGTACTTTTTCCGCGAAATTTGACACCTGCGTCGACAGCTTTGAAAATAAATAAGGATAATGGATTTCTTAACTTGGTCCAGTGATGGGAAAGAACTCTTTTCATCAGTTCATTGGAGCTAATTTAACTTACTGGAGGTGAATAAGGTTTATTTTCTATTGCTGAGTAAACCCAGGGGTTTTTTTTGGGTTAGTGTAGGATTTAATATTTTTTTAAAGCCGTGAAAATCCAGTCATACAGTTGTGGTAGGGTAAAGTTGGTCCATGAGCCTGGGAAATCAGTGTTGATGCATTTTTCCAAAGTTAGACTTTTCCTGCTAAAATTTCATGCATTCTTTTGTAGCCTCCAAAGTGGGATCCTTGCTTCTACATGGCCCAAAATGAATGGATTAAGACATGCAGTATAAGTGAATCAGGAAACCAGTTCAGAGAGTGGATACTAAAGAAGCTCAAAGGCCTTGGAGATTTTTCAGGACTGAGCTCAGCTAGTACAAGAGGTCTTTCTTTTTTTTAAAATGTTGCTTCATTAAAAAAAAATCTTTGGGATAAACATTGTTGATGACTGAATTTTTTAATATTCTACAGTTCCATAACTATCATAAAGATTAAAAATAACAAAATCAAAAATTGCAATAATTTAATCCTCTTTAAAACATTTAAAAAACAATAATGCATGCAGGCTAAGAGTATATTTTTTCTGAAACAATGAAAAAGCAAAATCAAGCTCATGCTGGAGTATGTTGACTCTCTCTACAAGGAAAAAAGAAGCATTGTAGAGATAACTTTGTTGTAGAGAAACTCAAACCACAGGTGGACTCTCTCTACAACAAAATTTACAAGACTTGAAAACAATCCATTGTAGAGACAATTTTGTTGTAGAAAACCCCCTGTTAAATGCGGAGAAAATACCATGGGACAAACAAAAAAAATCATTTAACGCATTTAATCCCTCCTTATACTAGCAAAACCTGTGCTAGCCGTGCCTGACTGTCCCTGATGCCATCAACCAGCATCAGGAACAACAGGAGCCTAGTTATCCATTAGCATTCCTTCGACTAAGTATAAAACTTTCCCCAGCAACTCAACACAAACCTCCCAGTGTATTATAAAGGGGAAAACCCCGGACTTGGGGACTTCTTTGCAAAACAGTACAAGTCAAAGAGTACTTTTCCGGTACTGCACGACTTGCATGCGACGAACTAGTGTCAAATCGTGACCATAGTGCGAACGAAACATTCAAATCCAACCAATATTAGAAAGTTTAAAAAAATAAAGAAGAGAAAGAAATGTTTCCTGGGGACGAAGAAAAGGCCACTCGTATACGTGAAAGAGGAAAAAAGCGTGGATCTGAGATTCGAAGATATATTAAAGCAGCAGCATACAGTTTTCCCGAAGGAGTAGTGGAGAAAACTTTCTCTTGAATTGGTTTGGTGCATAGTACAGGACAAAGCGATGTCTCGGCTAATGGACTTATTGGTCCATCCCCGGAGGTCATATTCGTAAAAGTCAATTAATTGAGTGTACAGCAATTTAAATTCTTAAAAATGTGGTACATTTTTCGACCTCCAAATGGCTCCTCATTCTTATTTCGACAAGTTATGCGGAAAGTCGTTCCAAGATCATCAAAAATGTCCTCCACGAATTGTTGGACGAATTTCCGAATAAATACGTGATTATCAGTGTAAAATATATCTCAAATAACGTGAGTAAAGCTCAGTAGAAAACATATTGAAAATCGTGATTAAAATGGACGAAATCTCAAGACCTAAAAAATTCGCTTTCGATAGTTTCAATTATTGGAGAGGTGTTCCATGTTCATCAAAAATTGCCTCTAGGAAATTCTCGGATGGATTTTTGCATAAATACGCGTTTATTATCAGCATACAACAATATACAATAACGTCATTAAATGACGAGGAGAAAGGTTGAATGAACTCAATTAAATCCAGTTTTTATTCACTTGAAACATGCTGGTATTGAAAATCGTGATTAAAATGGACGAAATCTTAAAACGGAACATTTTAATTTTTGATAGTTTCAACCCTATGCGCTTTTCGCACGATATGATTCGACTCATTTTTTCCCCGTTCAGTAATCTTTGACGAAGGATTGAAACTGCATCGAATAAATTTATCTATTTTTCCATCAATAAGCGACACTTGAATCCGTTTCGAAAGAACCTTACCTGCCTGTCGTAATTCGGACAAGAACCCAGTCATTTTAACCAGACCTGTTGCAGTCGGGGAACCCCGTACCATCTAATTTTCCTGGCGTGGTCAATTAGCCCTTTAAAGGCCAGTCAGCTGTGGTTTATTTCGAGCAGAGAAAAGACGAAGAACCAGAAGAAAGAGAGAAGGAAAGAAAAGTGCTTATAATGAACCTGGCACCCGGATGCCACAGTCAGGTTTATATGTGGACGGTATATATACGTATGTATCCCTTCGTATATACCGCACCTTGGAGGCATTTTTCTCCCTTATTGTATTTCCTCTTCATTCCAAGGTCTTTCTCTCGATTGTGTTTCATTATCCATTTTTTTTCCTCAACTTATTCTTGCGGTGTATAAATTATCTGGATCGTCTGTCTGAACCCAACCGAGAACCTGTCCTTTGATCCTTTGAAACTCGTTCCTCAGACAGGATGTTTCTGCGAGAATAAATGGCTCAATTCTGTTAATGGATTTTGCGCTTCAACGAACTATTCCGTGGATGAAAGCACCTTTGGGAATAGGGCCTAATATATGACAGTAATCTTATAGCATTAGAGATTTCTTTCAAATAAAATTTAAATTTGAATTAATCGCATACAGTTTGAAACAGTTTTTCACCAGCCAGAGTCCAGAAACTAATTCGGGCATATTCATCATTTAAGTTTGATTGACGTATTAATTAAGGCTCAAAAATAATTTTGCAAGCAAGACAATGGCTTCAATAGATTCAGAGGTTTATAATTTTCACGAGCTCATTTGGAGGAAATTAAAAGTAATTTTTGATCAACAAATGATATTTCGGGATGACCTTCGCATTTTGCATCGCTAAAAAATCTCTGAGCAATAATCGTAACATTATTTTTGTCGGAGCCATGCTTAATAGATTTTTCATTTTATTTATTTTTTTACTCTGAGAATATTTTCATTATTCGGATTGATTTATAATACATGTATTGTACAACTAAATCTAGGACTTGCAAGAATGTGAAACTAATTCGAGAGGCAAGTGCGGTCAAAAACAAATAATACCGGTATTTCTTCGAGATTAAACTCAGTGCTTCGACTTTCGTCCTACTCAATATTTTCTTGTTCTCTTCGTGGTTCATCAAAAAATGAAAA
The DNA here is from genome assembly GCA_905338405.1 of Notodromas monacha. NCBI lineage: Eukaryota > Metazoa > Arthropoda > Ostracoda > Podocopida > Cyprididae > Notodromas > Notodromas monacha. Next base: position 3,428 of record CAJPEX010004789.1, on the reverse strand, counting down.
AGATTATTTTTACGCAAAGAGAAGATAAAACATAATATTACTTTGTAAAATTACGTCCATTTTCAACTATGAAAGAAAAAACATCCGGAGAAAAAACTGGGCGGAGGAAATAAAGCCCATGGCTGAAAAAAACTTACAGAATGACCCTCATTTTCACGTTAGGAACGAACCCGATTCTTCCAGTCTTTTTCCACTCTGACGGGAATAAACCTTCTTCCACCTGATTATATAGAGGTTCGAATATTTTCCAGAAGGGTCATCTACAATCTACACCCGACCGGAATGCAAATGAAGCACAGGATGTGGCTCATAAACCTGTAATCAGCATCCTCATACTTCGTCTAGTCCATAACAAGGCAAAATAAAGATGCATTCACCGTACAACTAAATTAACGCCACGGGCTGCATTCTTTAAAGGTCAACAGCCTCAACAAAAAAAAAGGGACCGAAGCAACATTTCGCCGTTGTTCCCAGCGACTTCGTAGAAACGAATTCAATTCAGTGCGGGATGATGATGAGGGAAAATGTATTGCATAATGTGAATAAATTGCATTATACCAAGCACAGTTTTATTCGTGAATAAGTATAGCAAGAGACCCTCCCTCTTTTGAGTAAGCAGCGACGACATATGCAAATTTATTTTCGCATTCGGAATTATTGCTTGTCATAAAAGAAACGCTTTCTCTCCTCTCTCTCTAAAAAAAAAATGACAGCTGCAGATAGACATTAGAATGGTAAACAAATTGAAAAATTATGATAATCAGTATTCACTTCAATTACATTTTTTTTAATTCCTCGGTGATGCTCACGAGTTTTCAAAATAAATATTATTGGATATCTGTCGCAGTCGTTTATAGAATTTTCATTGAGTCTTTTTGATTCACCTTTATTCCTTGAAGAAGGCTTTTTGAACATTGTAGTTCATGGTACTTTGCCTTATTTCTGCTGATTATTTGAGTCAATCGCTGCTTCCTGGTTCGTAAATAAGGTGTTTCGCAGGGCAAACAAGTAATTTTGCAATTTGTTTTCTGATCGTCTGAATTTCAAGATTTGCCACCAGTAGAAAGAAGTTTTGTGCTGGCAAACTTCACATTTATACTTGGACGTTTTCTTGAATAAATAATTCATGCATTCATGTTCGCAAAAATTACTCTTTAATTTATGGTTTCACGCTGAAATTAAATCTCGAATTGTGTGGAACTTGAAAGGTTTGTCCATAATCAAATCCCTTGTTTTCCTCGAAATTTCAACGGATTTCCCAGCGGGAAACCCACTTTTCCCTATTCCCCATTATAGGCACATGCATATATACTGTGTATAGGAACTTTTCAGGGTTATTTGCTTTACTTATTGTTCGGAAAAGTGGAACCATGCGGGCTTTCCAAGGTTACTCGTATTATTGTGTGATTGCTAGAAATATCTGCTTGGCATGACCGAATCACGACATTGGTAATTGTTATGAAGAAAAAAAAATGTCCATGATGAGCAGGGGAAACAAAGGAAATTCGTCTTATTCGTTAGTTCCCGAATTTCTCCGAGCATCATAGGAAAAACAAATTATATAATAGGGTTCAGTTTTCTTTTTCTCCAAGAGAAAGTCACGTGTTCTGTGATTTCAAATTTAAATCGACTCGGTTACATATGTGATTAGATACGTCCTGTGTTTCCTCCCCCACCCCCTGCGGGCATGCAAGGTAAAATTCCCCGGAATGACGGGAAAATTTTGTTTTGTGATTTTCAATCAAGCGTAGTCTGTGAAATCGAGGCAATTTATTACTTCAGATTATATAGAGTGACTTCAAAATGTGCTCTCAATTTTGTTGAGAAGACATTTTTTTAAACCTAGGCATTCTTATTGCAAACTGAAGCAAAAACGGACAAGTAGGATGAAAAACAGCCATTAATACACTTCTTTGTAATCTTTGTTTCTCATCGCGATTTCGAGGATGATGTTCAGCATTTGTACTCTGTTATTTGAATATATGCAGGAGTTGAGCACACTTAAAAATGAAATTGTCCGTTTTGATGAAGATGAAATAGACTAAAGATTTTTATTATTATATATAGCTCAAAGATAATCTGATATACCGTATACGAGTTATAGTCTGAACTAAGTACTGTGTTTAGTCGAATACAGTTGCATATTTTTATGGAATATAGTGGATGAATTGACGGTATCATTCAAACGTATTTCACAAGAAGCAAATAATCATCAAAGCGGTATTTGAATTTATATGATTCTGTTTTGATCCGGAGATGAACGCGGTATACCTAAAACAGCATTTAACAAATGCTTTTGTTTTGCATTTTTGGGACCACTTCACCATTTTCAAGAAGCAGAATACAAAAGAATATTTCCCTTACTTCAATATTTTTCAGGTGAGTCGCTTATTGAAAGTAGTTCCTGACAATTTGTTGAGAAATCAGTCAAAAAGTTCCACCTTTTCCCATGAGAATCGGAGATCTCGTAAATATATATACAACCGAGCTGAATTTATTCCGTTACGCTTTGAAAGATGATTTATGTCGGATCGAATCCTGATTCCCCGAAAAAAAATTTGGGAATTTAATTGAACAGTGCATGTATTGCGATGTGGCTTTTACTGTATTGAATTTGCAAGATTATATACACAAAAAGTCACCGACAATCAAAAGAATTTTCAATTTTCAGCGTGGAATTAAAATATAAAAAAAATCTAAGCCATAATAAACGTTCTCTCTAAAACCCACATCCAAATGCTGGAAGTTTCTTCCGATTCAGAAGCAAAAAAATACATGAACTTATTTGGTAAAATTTTTCATTAGTTATGGAATACTGTATTTATTCATAAAAAGCCTTCAATTTTTAGAAACATCTAAATTTTTGCAGCTCTTCAGATTTGAATCAGTTCCTTTAAATTAAAAGAAATTGGCCCAAATTGTGCAAGGAAGAATTGTCAAGTACGGTGTTTAGCACAAGGTGGAGAAAAACATTTTGAATACCAGGAAGTCGATTAAGACATGCATGAAAATAAAAATATTGCAAAAAGCGATATGTATAGAAAATTGGCATGAAGAATTAATTATAGCGTGGGAAAGTCATAACAATAAAAATGCTTCGTTGTGCTGAGATCCGAAAACTTTGTTCCAACTATATAAGAAGGGATTTTAAAATATTATTCATAATCATATATGAATGTGACATAAGAAAATTTTTTTTAAAGAGTTTCTCCATCTGTTAACTCCCTTTCTTCTTTTATCAATCAACCAAACTCCCTTCCAACTTCGAAATGGTGCATCAGCTACACAATAAGCCGAATCAGAAAAAATGTATCATTGCTGAAATGATAAAGCAGTAAATATGCACGCTAAATTTTAATTTGCCAGAGCTTGTTCCAAACCATTCTTCCAACAAATGTTCATTCATGGAAAGCTGCTGAATGGTTTGT
>CAJPEX010004788.1:0-19602 GCA_905338405.1 Notodromas monacha | reverse complement strand
GGAATCACGCGATGTGTACCCTGAAGTACCGGCTTACATAAACTCGACGCTTTTGCGGTATCGTCAAGTATAACGTGATATCCTAATATCAGTTATTCAGAAATAATGTTTATCATCTTTGCAAACCCTCGTAGATCCATAGGGTATGAAAAGGTTCCTGCGTGCAGAAACCAGCATGCAAGTACAAAACGAGAACAGCGTAGTTACCACTTGTCGGAAATTGGCTGTTACCAGCTTACGGGAGGCCAGTTGTACAGTACGTCAAAATTTGTATATTTTCCTCATTCATTGCTGGTTTGTATACGGTACTTTCTTGCAGCAGGATATTCTGAAAGCTTTTCGGATTTTATGGAATATACAGTTGAACCTCTCTAAGTCAAATTTCTACGGACCAGGAAAAAAATTCGACCTAGGGAGGTTTCAACTTGGGGAGGTTTTAATTTTTTGAGGTTTTGAGTAAAGGAAACAAAATTTTTTTCTGCAAGGAACAGTACAAATTGCGGGAAATTGTAGATGAGGATATTCTGGGCCTAAACTTTGCTTCTTAATGAGTTTACAGCTTGCTGAACTTCAATAAGGCGGGGGTTCATTTGTTCAACTAGTCTTTCACTTCATTACAAGATGCATAAAATAATTTGTTTTATTGATCTTCTCTTTCATATTTCAAGGAAATAATAGCCAAAAGGCCTCAGAAAATTTGACATAAGATTTTTGAGAGAAAAATATTATAGTTCAAGTTAGGGAGGTTTTCAATGCATTGTTTCTAAGGGAATCCAGACATGGACTTTGAAAAATTCGAGTTAGGGAGGTATTCGACAAAGGGAGGTTTGAATTAGCGGGGTTCAACTGTATAAGCATAAACTCGACTGATCTGAAAAACGAATTCAATTGAGATGTAAACTAATTTATACTTGAAGTCACAGTAAGCTCAGATTTTTGGCAAACTCTTGGTCTGCTTTTCCTTGGATCAATATCAATCTGCATCCACAGAAATCTGTAGCAAAAACGCGGATACATCGATCACTGAACACATGAGTTGCTGAGGAAAATTTTTTTTAAAGGAAATTTACTGCTTATGATAGTGTGCAAATATGAAAAATCGTTCGTGCGTTCTTGTTCTACGTGGATTGCATCCTCGGCATTCTTTTTCGCGTTTACTCGAAAAACCAGGGAAATTGCATGCAAGATTTTAGAAAAACATGCGGGATGATACACGGACAGAGGATTGTCCGGACCCCCGGAAGGAAGCTCGTTTTTGATTTTCTTCAGCAACGGAATCATGGCTTCGCAAGGACCACACCAGTCCGAGTACACGTCCACCACTAAAATAATGTCACGACACATTTTTGAGCCAGTTTTTCTGCACGGAATCCGTATACTTGAAAGAAATGTAATCGGAATTCATTCATCCGTGAGAGATAGAGCTTTTATCGAAGGGAGGGTCGAAGCAATCGTCTCCTAAAAAAAAGGAACCTTTTCCACAGGGAATAATTTCAACCTGTTTTAATTGAATTCCAACTATCCCGACCCATGACAGAATACATTATCCCGGAGAATCAGTCAATTACAAATTTTGTTCACAGATTAAGGCAGTATACATGACCTGAAATACAATGATTTACATCATTCCCATCATTCCCACAAAATTGGACGGGGAACATTAGCCCGGATATTCAAATATTGCTCAATAAAAATCATAAAAAATCAGTATTTGGTTTTAAACATTTAAAAATTTTAAAATATAAAAAATAAATACAATTTAGCGATGGGAAATGTTAATAATATAAAAAATTTCTATACGACATTCAAGATGATCCGAGAGAAATTGAACTTCGTTGGAAATTTTGAATTTTCCCATTATCATTACATCATCGATCCTCAGATATGGTTGATCACCGAAATTCTACCTCCAAAATCACTGTTCGCATAATTTTTCTGATTTCTCAGTATTCAGGGGATGTTGAACTCTTCTTTTTTCGCTTTAAATCAACCCGAGTGATCAAAAAAGGGAAATCGCCAGAATATGACAACTCAAATCCTATGTACAGTATTACTTACTGTGTAGAAATTACACCATCCCCATTTATAAGACTAGCAGAAAAAATAAAATAAAATAGAACTACAAAGAATTCTGAATCGATCCTCTCATGATCCAAGAATTGCAATTTTACTGATATTGTGACAGTAGCTAATTTCGAAATTCCTCACCGATTAATCCTTCTCGTTTGCACAGATGGTTCCATTCCTCGGGCGTTGTAACTTCAATTTGGAGATGCACTTCGTGTCGCTTCTTCCCCGACATCAAAAATCCGGCCTTCAGGCTGAAATACGCAAATGAAATGACGAAACATTCCTTAGCTGTTTTAGGAAAATATTCTAGTACAGTACTACATTGCCGTTCGAACACTGATCTAGATCTTGACTGGATGTTGAATGGCTTGCGCTTTGGTAAGGCGACATCTGCTCGGAAATGAAATCTGAACTGGAGATCTTCTTGATGAAAACTTCAGCAGTTTGAAACTACTGTATGGTTAAAAACATTAACTAGGCTGAAAGGGCATTTTGATCGTGTCTTATTTAATTTTGTCTTTTTTGCTGTTGAAAATTACTGTGAATTCGGGCAATGATTGATCCAGCCAAGTGAATTACCGAATGAAAATTAATTCTAGCCCTGTCAAATTACATGCAAAATTTGAGAACTAAACACTCATACTAAAATTTGAAAAATTTCTCAGTAAAAAGTCAAATTGCTTTTTTAAATTTTGTGGTCAACATTTTATAATAAGAAATAAAAATTTAATATCGTCGAAAGATATTTTTTTGAATTGGATTAAACTGTAGATAATTTTGTTTTGAACTCATACTACATTTATCTGGAAAAATCTCACTAATCTGGATAGTCTTGACAACTATCTTCACCTGCAAGAATCTTCTAAAAATTTCAAGTTCCGCCCTGGAGGATTCATTCATCAATACAGTATATCTTACATTAACAATTTGTAATTGACAAAGGTTTAAATTACAGCCGGATCACGGAAAAAACTTATATTTCTTTGTCAAAATTCGGCAATGGTTTAATACACTATTAGGATATTCTTCAACAGCCAAAAACTTTAACTAAACTTGGACTTTGTTGAAAACTGCATCAATTCCGTGCTGCACAAACAAGATTCTATTTCAATCGGATGTAAAAAAAAAAAGGAGAAAAAACAGTCGTCTCAGAATTTAGGACTTTATATCTAGACCGACCTTCTGCTCAGATTCAGTCTGCTGCTCTAAACATTTCCAGATTTCGCCCAGGAGACTATATTTTAAAGCTCACCCCCTCGAAAACGCGTCCATATTTGCAGCCAGAGCGTTCCAGGAATAATTTGCAAACGGTAAAATATTTCGCCCAACACCCCGAAAATAAAATCCAATTTTTCCTTTGTTTCTCGGAACACAAGAATCAGAAAACAAAAAGAAATTGCTGGTACCCGAAACGGCCGCGCTTCGGCCAAGCAGTGACCAGCGCTCAGGTTGAATCCCAGGTATCCACTGGGAACTTGGGAAGAGGGGCGGTGTCGGCGTCGACCCGACGCCGCGGGCGGAAAACCGACAGCGGATGACCTCGCAACGTGTCAGGTACGAGGGTAATTCATGGCCCAAGCTCATTGCTTTGCGGAACTCGAGGACTGGCACGCGAATCCCACGACGGGTTCAGGTGGAGTTTTTCTTGCACCTAAACTCCGCTTTCGACGAAAATAGCTGCTCGGCGTACGTGCCTCGAATTATTATTATTTTTAAACAAAACAAAAAAACAGTGATCAGTTTCAAATTCTTATATTCCTGAGGTCAATACCTTCACACTCACGTGAATACCTAACATAAGTTAGACATCTTGCCAGATGAAATCATTTCAAGATAGACGATGAGAAACTGAGGTGAAACACCAGCAATATTTTACAATCATCGTTTCAACAATGTCGGAACCTACATTGAATTCAAAGCGTGCATCCAACAAGCGGAGAAAAAGCATTATTTTTGGAAATTTCCAGCGAAAATTGTGCTCAAAATATGAGGATTGGTTCGAAAATTTTGGCAGTCGCACTTTCCATGTTGGATTCTCTCTTGGAGATTGACAGCATCACAGAAACATATCCATTTGTTGACCAAACTTCAATTTTTTCACCAAGTTTCAAATATCGAGTACAAAGCAAATACTGTAAATATGAGTGTAACTCTCTGTCTTCCCGGACGGTTTTGCAGATGGAACTGAATACGTCGAATAAATTAAAACATTTTCTTCGTGGCGATTTCCCTGAACTGACATTCATGTTTTATGAAAAAAAGTCTATCGGGCTAATTTATGGTCCACGTTGCTGACTGTAAGGATCGCCATAAAATTTAATGGAGAAAGAAGAGGTTCCCCAAATCATTGAAGGAAAGTCGTAGTAAGCAGGCAAATCGCTCTTTTTAGTCTTATATAGTGCTGTGCTTTGGAGGACTCTGAAACCAAAGCCTTGTTAGCCGAAGAACTTCATTTCTAGGTACTGACAAAAGGTGGACGTAGCGCCCGTCCTTTGTGAATTGGAAAATTTTTGACATGCTTTAATAATGAAAACTCCCATGTTCACTCGACGTAGAGAAAATTTGATACGGGGGGTGGAAAGAGGAGGAGGGTTTTAAATCAGCTGAGAAGAAAGATACAATCAGAATATTTCAAAATTTCCGAACTATTCCCAGAGGCTTCTGTAAGTATATGCATAGTAGTTCTATAATAAAACTTTTTATTTTGGAACTGTCCCACTCCTACATATATCATTTCGCAACGAAGCGAAGACTTTGGAAGGATAACGTGAAGGCCACCGTGAATGGAAAGTAATTCGTTTATCATTGTCTCGTCCCGACATTTTCTTCACGAATATACTGTACTGTATGCATTTTTTTGTTGCTAGCTGTTTCTCGCAAATTTTTGTGTACCGTGCATCAAGGAATCGCCCGGTTTCAGCGGTACCCGTGCCCTGTTTTCCCTGGAGAATTTTTTAACTTCCCCGCGGCAATAGTACGATGACGCTCCTATTCCAAAACACGAGTATTCGCGCGCTTTTCAACAAGCAGCTTGAACGCGATGCTCCTTCCAAACATGCTGGATATCTATGATTTTCTCTGTGTGCGTGTGTGTGTGTGTGTGTGTGTGTGTGTGTGTTTTGACGTCGTGTAGATGGGGATATCATGAATGCATCTCTCTCTAGAGTCTAGACAGTGAGCATCACACGTTGCCAATTAAATAAATCAGTAAATCTGTGCACTATTTTTGCACGAGTCTCATCCGAAAAGATAAATCCAACCTCGACGTTCGCGAGTTAAAACCCTTGGAATTCGCGGACGAAGACAAACGACGCGAACTCAGCCACCGCGACCACAATGACTGCTCTCCGTGACAAAAACACATGACTCAGTGACATGCAGAGCATATTCAAACGACGGATCCACAATTACCCGTGATTGGTGGAGCGATAACTCGGCTGCACGCGAGACTCTCGGAAAGGCAAAACAAAAAAGGGGGAAGAAACTAAAAAAAAGCGAAAAGAAAAAGAGCCTCACCGCCAGCAGTGGAAGACGATGTCGGAACGTGAAAGCGAGTATTATTGCAGGCCGAGTGACAGCGCGTTAGTCTCAAGTGGGAATTACCCCGCATTAGGCTCAACAAACCTTGTCAAGCAATCTCATCATCATGCACTCAGGAACGCGAACTTATCCCGACCTCCTTCGCACGCTATTGCAGCACTTTTCAGCCAGCGATATATTCAGGGTTCGAAGAAAAAGTTAGTCTCTGAACAACAGAAGTTGCACGTGATCTCCTTTAGCTGTGTCCACTACACAAGGGAAAATCATACGAGGAGGGATGGATGAAATTACCGAATATTTTCACAAATGTCAATTACAGTAATTGACGTGCTTCGATTTATATGTATGTAATCCTTTTCAGTGGGAAGTCCTAGATCTCCCAAAAAGTCCGCGAACAAAATAATTTATAGCTGGATTATACTGTATGCAATGGCCACCTGTTTTCAGAATCTCCAAGACGCACTTTTAAGTGGGTAAAACGACGCTAAAAGTACGGAATGTCCATTCGAAAATGCCTTGAAAATTTCTCGGAGAAATGGCCCATAAAAATATTCCGGCATAAAATTACGAAAAATACCCAGAAACAAGGGAAACAGTGACCGGTATTCCAAAAAATTGTCATTCATTTGAAAAAATAAACCGGGCATCACAAAAGTTCGATTCCTTTTTCAAAGGGCAATCGTTCCTACCCAAAGGAAGGTCGAGTACGCGAAGCAAAAATTCATTGCGCAAAAACATGTATTATGCGGGGTAGTGTCAATTATTCGGGGTAGCAGTGGACGTACAGTACTCGTATTTGTGAGCACAGTTAGAGCCCTGAAGGCAAAAATATTCTGAAAATGCATTTACTACTTGGCCAGGTTATCCACCCAGGAGGAGGTACATAAATGAAGGCGGCACGATAATAAGAGACACGAGAAAAAATTAATTATCATGTCCAGCTAATGGTCGTGTTGGCTAATTTGCCAATGCCCACCCCCTTTTTTTTCCAAGTCGACAGCAGTGCCACCAAAGCGACTCACCCAAATTCGCTCGCGTCGTCCACTGCCATCACCACGTCTGCCATCGTGTCCCAGGCTGAAAATTCCACACGTATGCCCCGGATACCCCCTTCCTGAATAATGACACTGGATGTTGTATAAAAACGGCATGCGGAACTGTTTGTGCCACGGGCGTACAAAGGCGTGATTTACAAATTATGCTACTCCGGTTGCCATGGCTACACGCTAAAGGCACAGCAGTGACGAACGCCGTCCTAGGAATTTCCATCAGCTGCGCCTCGTTAGGCGACCGGATAGCGTGGCATTCATCGCCGCGGGGCCGAACCAGATTTTCAGCACTGCACCACAACTCCCGCAGTATGTAACAATGTCACTCGCTCGACACGGACGCGGCAAATTGCAATTACCGCGGAATCCGACCTCTGTGCCAAACGCAGGTATTGTCAGCACTTCAACTCGTCTTCTGAGCTCGGACAGTCGTGGGCCTCGCAGCGGCAAAAACCATGGCAACGAAAAAGCCGAGTTCGGGGATGAAGCTTTTTCCTCTCTGCGGTCAGCTAATCAATAATGACCTGATGATCGCCCCGAACTTCCCTGGAGCGCAGTTTCCTGGCTTGTTTCATCAGTCAGTCAGTCTCCTACCCACAAGTCATGCTCGGAACCTTATACACCTGAACACTATCATTATTATTTTTCTCTCTCTTAGCCGGAAATTAGCGTCCTTGTCTTTGAAAATGAATTCATTTCCGAAAAATCTTCCGGTCGGGGTTCATGTTCGAAATTCTATTAAAATCCCGGCACGAAATGCCTAGCATCTCTGGGTCATTCCAGTCATGTCACAAAGACACAGTTTACATGAGGCTCCAAAGAGAGGAGCCAGATACAATGGTCAGGGATAAAACACACCATTTACTTGGTCCCCGATTTTAATTTTAATTTTGGCTAGTAGAAAATCACGGATATTACCAAAATCAGAAAACATATGATTTTGAAAAGACCAGACTTCGTATAAGTAACCTTACTTTATAGACAGAAATTAATTGAAAATGCAATACATTTCGCAAATGCCGCGGAATAAACAGAGTACCGTGTTTCAAGTGATAATATAACTCGTACAATATACAGTATGTCCTACTCAATTTTCGACAGTCATTTGAAGTTGAAAATATGTTTAGACGGCAAAGCATTTTTTGTGTTTAAAAATGCAGCCTGTGTAAACGGGCGAAACTTTGCTAATGCTCATGAATCTACCGCAATTACTTTTTGCGAAATGGAGGATACAATGCAAAATACACTACAGTACAATACTGCATCATCTTCCGTTTTTCTCATTCATGATATTTTAAATGGATTGGAATTCGGAATTTATGACCATATACCCGTAGTTTAGGAGAGTTCCTCAAACTTATTGACCTGAGCATCGCATTTCATCAGGCTCAATTTTATGCCTTTTTTGCACTCTCATTTGCGTCGATTATTTTGAAGAGCGATCTGTATCTTGCATAAAAAAGTGTTGCACAGAAATATGGCAATGCGAGTAAAGTCGAACTTTTGGTAAATTGAAGCAAGTACAAGTTCTACCGTTTTTCCGATTGGCCCGATCGGGTTCCGCGGTCATTTATGCCCGAGACGGCCGGGCGGAATTCATTTCGCAGGATACGACTCAGGGATTCCCCCGCATTTGAACGTCGACGGTTCCTGGAACATCTCCAAAACGAGGGACCAGAGTAGGACTAGAGCAGGACAAAAAGCATTCGCTGGTAAGTGAGTGTAAGAACCGAACACGTAGTTGACAAATGAACCAGGGAAGGCCCAGTGATGGCCAGTAATAGGCGAGGAATGGATCGCTGGGACGGGGATATCCATCGCGGTTCGACGCAGGCGACCGGAAGATACGACAGTGCGACGCGAGAAAAAGGAACTATTGTTTTCGCCCAAGAGATTTCCCCGGATGTTCCGGAATGATTGATGGGATACCCGGGGTTCTCCTGAGCGGCTTTTATCCCGGGCTCCCGACGATCCATAAATTTGGAAATGAACACGCCGCGTTATTCTCGTTAATTTGAGGCCCTGCGCGGTTCGCGAGCGCCATAAATCAGCAAGTTCCTCTCCGCACCGGATTGAAACAAATCACCGCCTTTGAATTCAACGCAGCGCGTCTGACTTTTGACAGTCGGATTCCCTACGCGTCAAAAATCTCGCGGGTTTTCGTGCCCGACTTGGTCGACACACTCAGGCCTCGTCCTGCGGGCTGCCAAGTCGGCCCAGGCACGAGCAGCAGCCGAAGACCCGGCCGAGAACGAGAGATGCAACCGCAAGTAATGGGCTCATTTTTCACCCGTTTTGCCTCGTAATTGACAGAGCATGAGCATCACTTAGTGGGCACAAGCATTTGCTCACTGCCAAACCCCCCCGCGAATATTCCTCGGACCCGCGTCCCTCCTCGCCATTCCCCCAGAGGAAGTCATTGCAGTTTTTCTCTCCGGCGTGATTGCTTAATCCGACAATAATTCCTCGGCTCGCTTGTTGTTTGCCTCCGCCCACATATGCCCGGGGGTCTCTCTTTTGCACCCTGCGTCGTCGAGCGCTCATTAAGTAGACGACGAGATGCGCAGTCGGCTCCATTCAGACAGACCCATGCAATAGGGGGTCAACTGAGCGCGGAGGACAACTGAGCGCTGCTAACCTGACAATTGGACACACGGGCATTGTGGACACCTCCGCATGGAGCAAACTGTCAGAGACAACCCATGGACACTACGTCAGAGTATAATGTGTTTTTTATTCAAGTGTGGAACATGAATTTTATTACGGTAATACGCCTGAAAATATTTCCTAGTTTAATTCTCGAAAAATTGAGAGATTCTCGAGAATTTAATTTCTGCTCCGTCTATTAATTTATCCAGTCGTCGCTTTCGTTTAATTGAGCTCATAAATGCAGGCTGTGTTGGAGAAATTGTGTTTTTCTTCCATAGAATTAATGGGGATTTTTGCGCCTGAAATATTCCGCTCCTTGATCCTGCAAGGATTATAAAATTTACCAGTATCCTAATTCGAACTCACGACGTTGAATCCTGTGTAACTAGCTACTAAAAGCATTTTGCGTGAAAGTCATTTTTAATTTCAATGGATTTATGTTATTTTTTACTATGAGTATTATAACGCATGATGAAATTATTCAATTAAATTCCACAAAACATGGAAAAATCCATTCGGTACTTTTAAACCGACTCGTATGCAAGGAGTAAGTAAATAAATATATAAGTAAACAAATTACTGTATTTCATTTCAGCATTCGAGGCCATACTTGAGTAAGCTGATCATTCCTGTGTACTATAACTTACTTGATCAATCAATTCCTCGAGTGTTCCTGCAGGAATCAAAAGAACAATCATGCTCTCCGATTCTCTCCTGAATGAAAAAAAACGAGTACTTGCATAAAAAAGACATACTGAAGTGTCGAGACTTTCTCAGACGTTCAGATAACCGACGCTCAATTGGGTGGCGCTCAGTTGGGCAGCTGCGATGTGCCACTGTTGACCGCCCTAACACCGGCCATCATGTCAGATTTATCCGCAGCTCAACCTGCTTTCACCCTCTACATGCTTCCAGCAGGAATTAAGAGTTGGCCAGGGTTGAAATGAATAGCTTTACATCAGGGCTTTTCATTTCAAACTTTTGTCTTGAATTTTACTGATTTTGAAGGCAGCCAAGAGTTCGTGTCACTGGTGCTTCTTCCCCTGATCAAGAAGCACCAGCACAGAGCTTTTCCTGCTTTCAGGCGTCAACCGATTTTAAATCATTTGCCGCATTCAATTCTTTACACTACTACATATTAATTTTTTACTCACAGTACTAGATGTTCCCCATGGATCATGCAACTAACCTCCCGTTTTTAAAGGGAACATGAAAGTTCTATGAGTGACATCCAGACGAGTGCACTTGGTAATTTTTCCTCCGGGACGTACCATCCACCCGGAAAGTGCCCCACCTGTGACCTGTGCCAGCAGTGGTACGCCTACCACCGATTGTAAAGCCCTATTCCAGATCAGCGATGACCTCTTCAAATAAAAAAATAAAAAACTGGCCCATGTACAATATCTTCGCCGAAGAGACACCCCTAGTTGACAGGGAACGGTCGATCAGGAATTTCGAGATATTTGAAAACCTGCAAAAAGGGGGAGGGGGTACATGGGACTTCAGACAACGATGCAAGTTCTTGATTTCGCTGAAGTGCTTCGGCCCGCGTCCTGCTGGCGAACTCACCGCTCAACGTTGTTTCCGAAGTCTGTCCCCTGGGTCACTGTAAACACGCTGTGAGCGTCTGCCATCCACGACCAGCGAGCCTGTTTCAGAATAATTGAAATACAGGGTGGGTGGAAAGAAATATGAATTTCAAATCTTGCTTTATCCCCCTCAAGAACTCTGCTCGTTTCTGGATTGTATCGCGATCGACTTTCACATGTCATTCGTTTTAGACAATTTATACGCCTTTCAATATTGGATCGACGCAATCATATGTTGCAATCGAAAAAAAGATCTAGTTTGCGTCAATCCGGGGATCTTCGAATAACAGAATATACGCGGTTATAAGCAGCAACGCAATTTTTGGCCAGCGATTTGAGGGAGAATCTGCGCAGACCATGAAAAAATCCAATCCATTATTCTGGACTTGAACGTTGCATTTATACATGGTTAAAACCTGAAATATTTTCTGAAAGTAACGTGGAAATGTGACTGTTAGAGAATGCGGTTTCGGATACACCGCATCGTCTGCGTGAATTCGTTACAAAAATTCCATTCTCCGTGTTCATCATCTCGAATCGCGCGCGGACTGACTAAAATTGGCATATTATCACTTTCGAATAAAGGAAAGCAATTTTATGAGACGCAGAACCAGTTAAGTAATTTCTGATATTTTTAAACTGCCCCGTGTCCACTCTGACATTGCTTTTATGTACCATATATCCGGCGAGGGATTCAACCCAATAGCTTTGTTTGTGGACCGTCGGCCTCCGCCATGAAGGGCGTGAACTGTTCGCACTCGCTGACGATTCCCTCGCATCGGTACTGGACTGATTACAAGCAATTAAACCGAACATTCGAGTGTTAAACAGACATTGTATGTGCGAGCTCACTGCCGCATGTTTTACCCAGACCATGTGAACTGCCTCCGATAACACGTGCGTGCAATTGCGGTCGGGGATCATCCCCCCCCCCCCCCCCCCCCTCGCGTTTACATTCATCTGATCAGTTCATTGAAGCTAACATCCCTGGAATGATTAAGATGGAAACTGGCATTTTCCGCTTGACAGGAAGATTTATTTTTCAAACTCGTCCGAGCATCATTATTCCTCCGCTTGCAACTTCAAAGACATTTGACGAATTCAATCAAAATAATCACGCCAGAGCAGGCTAGGGAGCAATAATCATATTGCCGATCATAATCCGGTTTTATCTGAAACGACGTCCAAACGCAGCATTTTGGGAGCTTTATATCCAGCGAAAAGAGCGTTTTGACGCCAAATTTCATATACAGTACATTATCAAAATTAAAAACCCGTCAATAATCGGGCTAACGACGGGATGTCTCTGTGGGGATAACCGTACATAATGACCGATCAAATATTGAAAGGGGAAAAAAATTACGCTTGAAAAATCGATTCGATGATCATGAACTGAAGACTATATTATAAACGACAAATTAATAATATCATAAGTGCTCTCGGAAAAGTACTGTGCATCAGGGAGAAAGAAATCGGCTAAAAAAAGTATGCCGCATGTTTTCCGATCAATCAATAAAATTCTTTTATACCTTCATTCGTCGATGGAAGCCAAAATGCCCAAAGATCAACTGGAATTTGGTAGTTTCGATTAAAATGGAATCATAGTGCTTTCTGGACCAGAGGAAGTAAAATTCGTACATTCCGAGACAGCATCACATTTTTGAACAACAGTCCATAATTGAAAAGAACGAAATATATTTGCACGTAGGCCACATAAAGTTGCATGGGTAAATTTTGGGGAAAGATCACGAGTACACAGAAAAATAACTTTAATATTCCCGGTGGATAGTTACAAAATGTGGCAAATAAAATGAATGATCGTGCACCATGCATTTGGGACGTGGGACGTGATGTCGCGTTTTGTTTGCGTATAAAATTATCCAATCAAAATATCCCATAATTTGGTGTAGAGTATCGACCTATACTGAATTATGGGCTGCAACCGTTTCTTCCTTGAATTAATTTCCAGAAGAACACATTTAACCCATAAGCGTGCAAATATATTCCAGATGCACGCGTCTCGAAACTTCTCGAAGAGTCTGTCATGGTTTGTTTGATGCTTGTTTGCATGTTTCTAGGTCTTGAGCGGAGTCCACGATATGAGTCGAGTTTGTTTCGCACACCAGATGGCAATGCACTTGGACTAGGTGACTTTTCTTCGATCTGTCCCGAAGTCCTGTGTGCTTCGCAAGTTGACAACTGGGAGAGCACCTGCACTTTTCGACACGGGAAAATTGTGCTATACGCGCACTCTGCGGGGATGCGACATATGGTTGCCGGGAAGTGATTTTTCTTTTTCCCGGAACTTTCTAAGCTGGGGGAAATGCTGACGTGTCTATTCATTCTCATCCGCCGAGCTAATTGCTACCTGTCCACCAAGTCTGTTCGAGAAACTATTCGCACGAGTTCTATCTAGCCTTCGAATGTCAACTCATGCTAGATTCGCACGTGCGAATGGGACCGATCAAGATTGTCTGGCTATCATGCTTCATTTTTTTTTAATCTGAAAATTTCATCAATTTCGTCGGAACTGCATCGAGCGCGGCTGCAGATTTACTACCGAAACCCACTCGCATTCGTTGGTGTCACTCGTGACGTCGCATTTCTTCTGTCAGCACTTGCCGTATTATTTATGCCTTTTATGCAATGATAGCAAGAAAAAATTCATCTGATACGCAGTGAATGGAGTAGCGCGAACTGACAGATGCCCTATAACATGTTGCAGGACTTCATTATCCAAAGGGACGCATTGAGATTGACGGTAGTGTGATAGTGTTCTATCTGAAGTACGGAAACGCGACTCACCACAGATTTGTAGAATTTCCTTCACTCTTTTCACCACCAGCATTCAAATCAAAACAAGCACTCAAACTGCGAATAGAGATTAAATTCTGCGTATTATTTCAGATTAAACACAATAGGAGCAACTTCGTTCAAATCGTGTTGCCATGTTCGCATTTCCACGCAATTCTCTCAGCCTTTCAAATTTGTATTTTTGTGGAGGATTTAGTTATTTAATAGAGTAAATAGTCGCTAATTTTGAGTCTTTATTTAATTTTCCCGCTAGCCAACAAGCGCGTTTCCCCAGAAAAATAATACGACCTGTCTTACAGCATTCATTTTTACTAAGAGTTAACTCGGGGTTTTTTGCTCGGGCTCCTTGTTCTTGAGCGCAAAGGCTAAACCAGGAAATTTGCCATTTAGCTCTACTGTGTATATGCGTATGAAATACAGTGTTCAGAATGTATAAGCTGACAGGCAACTTCAGAGNATGCTAGATTCGCACGTGCGAATGGGACCGATCAAGATTGTCTGGCTATCATGCTTCATTTTTTTTTAATCTGAAAATTTCATCAATTTCGTCGGAACTGCATCGAGCGCGGCTGCAGATTTACTACCGAAACCCACTCGCATTCGTTGGTGTCACTCGTGACGTCGCATTTCTTCTGTCAGCACTTGCCGTATTATTTATGCCTTTTATGCAATGATAGCAAGAAAAAATTCATCTGATACGCAGTGAATGGAGTAGCGCGAACTGACAGATGCCCTATAACATGTTGCAGGACTTCATTATCCAAAGGGACGCATTGAGATTGACGGTAGTGTGATAGTGTTCTATCTGAAGTACGGAAACGCGACTCACCACAGATTTGTAGCATTTCCTTCACTCTTTTCACCACCAGCATTCAAATCAAAACAAGCACTTTATGCAAACTGCGAATAGAGATTAAATTCTGCGTATTATTTCAGATTAAACACAATAGGAGCATATTCGTTCAAATCGTGTTGCCATGTTCGCATTTCCACGCAATTCTCTCAGTCTTTCAAATTCGTATTTTTGAGGAGGATTTAGTTATTTAATAGAGTAAGTAGACGCTAATTTTGAGTCTTTATTTAATGTTCCCGCTAGCCAACAACCGCGTTTCCCCAGAAAAATAATGCGACCTGTCTTACAGCATTCATTTTTACTAAGAGTTAACTCGGGTTTTTTTGCTCGGGCTCCTTGTTCTTGAGCGCAAAGGCTAAACCAGGAAATTTGCCATTTAGCTCTACTGTGTATATGCGTATGAAATACAGTGTTCAGAATGTATAAGCTGACAGGCAACTTCAGAGNAGAGTTAACTCGGGGTTTTTTGCTCGGGCTCCTTGTTCTTGAGCGCAAAGGCTAAACCAGGAAATTTGCCATTTAGCTCTACTGTGTATATGCGTATGAAATACAGTGTTCAGAATGTATAAGCTGACAGGCAACTTCAGAGCAATTGGAAAATAATTTGAGTCAGAGTGGAATGATTAGAAGAAAGACGACTTTGAAAATCCAGCGTAAGGTCATCAGGGGAATTAATGGAAGGGTTAGGCTGAAACACTTACGGAATTTTAGGTACAGTATAAACGAAATTTATCCGGTAAGGTGTTCGACTCCATATGGTCATTAATTTGAGAAAGGTTACGCTAGCTTGCGCTAATGAAAATAACCGCCATATAATTATAAATGTTATTTAAAGGGTAGGAAGAATGCTCGCATTGTTATATGAAAACTGGGGATGGGACTTCCCAGTACTAAAAGCTCATCATAATTCTAAATTTACATATAAGGTATACATCAAGTCAGTGATTGATCAGCAAGCTTTATTTTATGCTTTTCAGAATTCACAAGGTTCAAGCAATGTTCCCACATGCAATCCCCCTCCCTTCCGCACCCACATCCATTCAAACACATTCCATGACATTAGAATATAAAATAGAGAGATAAGCTGTACATGGATATTAAAAGGAAAGAAAAAACATCCCAAAATGAACACTTGAACAAGTAATAATATAAATGCATAGACTTTCTTCCCCTCCTCAATAGCAAAAATAAAATATCATCAATAAAAATTGTAGCATAAGGCAATAATGAACCCAAATTAAAGCACAAGGTGTCCAGCCTGCTCCCAGATATAAGTTTTTGTCAATTAAACAATTTGGAGATAATATTTGATGAGAAATTGTATGTTCAATAAAAATTGTAGCATAAGGCAATAATGAACCCAAATTAAAGCACAAGGTGTCCAGCCTGCTCCCAGATATAAGTTTTTGTCAATTAAACAATTTGGAGATAATATTTGATGAGAAATTGTATGCAGTTAACAATTCATTGAATTTATCTTCGTCATCTATGATTCTGGAGAGAGTCTCTTCATTGAATTTTATGAGTCCTAAATCTTTTAGAAGCTCATTTCTGTAGCTGTGCAATGTTGGCCATAAGAAAAGAAGGTGCTCTGGCAATGCATTTACCAATGTATTCATACTTCGGAAATTACACCACTTAGATCCCAAATCCAGTTTGTTCCTTTTTTACATTATTCCACAAAAGCTATGGATGCATCAAACGTGTGACCTTTGCAATACATCGGAATATTTTTTTTGACAATTGTAGGGTGGAAAAGGCATTTGAATCCGAAAAGAAAGCACTGGGGCTTCTTCGATGAGTAGGTCTCCTTTTCGGAGAAACACAAAGATGTCAGTGTAGAAAATGATGTGCGCTGATACATTTTTGGGGCGCGGTTCCAAACGGTTTTCATCAAATTGATGCGCTGTCTTTCAGCGTGAGCAGGACGACGAGATCGACTGACCAGCTATGACGAGGGAGATGCAGTGAACTTAATTCAAGAAATGGGGGGAAATGGAGAAGCGATTCGAGGAGTGATGATCTGCCTGGCGGAGAAGGAACAGGGATAAGGTGTGCGCGACGCCGTGATTGAGAAGAACAATGTGATTCACGACAGGGTTTCATTGGTGCCTGAAACTTTGAACTGAAGCGATGCGGGGCCGGTGGATCAACTCGCGTAGCGCGTCGGAGCGTATATGAAGCCTGGCGAATGAATCCCCGGGGAAATTCAATGATGGAGCAGCCCGAGTTCCGGACACTGACAAGAGCAGGACATCTTCGCCTGTTGCCGGTCCTAAATCCTAATGGCCTAATGATCGGGAAGCTGGCCGAGTGCAAGCGGATGCGCCAGGTCCTGTGCGCGAGACGGTTTCTGCTTCATCGCATGTCCCATTTTCACTGGGAATAATTTCGTCCCTTATCACTTCGTGACTCGGCTTTGACTACTCCACCTCGCTTCAGTATTTCCTTCGAGTGTCTCGAATTTTCAACATGTTTTTCCGGAGGCGACAGGAATCCCTCAGAAAACACAATGTAACTCACTTTTTTCCCCGAAAAGCGGATCAACGCGTTGATTTTCCAAGAAAGTAGTCAATTTAATAATCTTCATTGGATGTATCGAATAAAAAATAATTTTTGGTAGATTTGGAAAAATGGGGGCGGATTACCAGATATACGCGATTGTCTCACAAAAATTGCGTGGAAATAGATGCGGCAACTTGAAATCAGGTATGAAGTTCAGGGGAAAAAAAGGTGCTAAACTCGAAAAGCTCGTTATTTTTGAGGGAAAAATTCACGGGAGTAAACAACAATCGAATCCGGTTGGAATTCATTTACAGTTTTTCGCACTTAAGCGCATTATTCACGGTTGAATAAAAGAATATCCCTTCGGAAATTCAAGAAACTTTGATTTTCTAAGCTCCGGAAAATTTTTGCAAAATTCAAATGAATGTTGAACTAACGCATTATTTTTAGAACAGGTAGAATTTTCTCCAGCTAGTGGACTTGTATACGGATACTTCCGGGTGATGGCAGTTTTATTGGGTGCAGTTTATTTCGTGGATTAATATCATCAGGTAATTGAGTAAACAGGTATTGGTCAATCAAATTTTAGACAACTGAGGAATATAACTTTGAGAAAAATTGATAATAATGCTGGCAATAGATTTTATGTCTATGTCAACTGACGAAAAAGAACTATGAATTATCACGATTAAATAATTCAGAGTATAAAATATGGTACGCACAGACGAGTTCTGTCTCATCAATTTCACTTCACAAAATAAATCTGAGGATGAGCTGCGCACTCGTAACACACGTGAACTCGCATTATTTTCTTTCCGAATAGCGGTTTCTTATTTATTTCCTGAGTAAATATTTACTTTCGATAAAATAAAGGCGTAACATTTCCGAAAATCCAGGAGAGGAACTTCGCAGTAGAGAAACGTTCTCTGACGTCGGAGTTATGGGCTAACCCATGCTTCTGTAATCCACGGGAGCGAACACCGACTATTGCTCAACCCATGAATCCTGGGTTCTCTGGGGACCCCGGGTCGCCACCCGGCGCATCCATCCGGATTGATGACGTCGTATTAAACTCAACTTGTTGTTCGACAGACACCTCGCGGAATGGATTCAATTTGCTGGATTAACGGACTGTTTGCCCCCTGCCAACCCCACGAGTCCCGCTCGAGCTGCGGCCCACAAATGCTGATCATAATTCAGCTGCGAACATCGTGGAGGGTTGCCCTTTTAAACCCGATGAATTCTCGTCGAATCCCGTGAACTTTTATATACAGCGTGTCCCAGTATTTCTTCCGATGCATTGTGTTGCGTGGGTTTTGTTTTTATCTAGTTTTTTTCCTTCGCTATTTTCGGTGCTGAGAAACAGAAACGATACGCATCAACGTGCAACGAGCGTTTCAAAACGACTCTCAGCAGTTCTACACAATGCCTCATTTAGCTGAAATATAAATCTGGAATATTTGCATGTAGGCTTTGATTTCCCTTCTCGTGTCATCATTAAATATTGTGCATGGGCCTGAACGTGTTGTCTGTTTTTCCGGATATGCATTAAAATAATGCAATTCCATTTTGGAATTGGTTTTTATTAAATTCTCGCCAATGCGCGCACAACGCCATTGAGCACGATGCCATCATCCAATAAATCTGCTGGGATATTTTTTCCCTGTAAATTTTCTAAAATAATCTCATGAGTCGAGATGTTGCCGATGGGATATTTTTTGATGCTCCGTCTGCGTAAAAGTTTCTCGAACTACAGTAGACCCTTTTTCGAATGCCGACAAATGCTGTGATGTATGAACAAAGTATGAAACATTATGCGAGGAGATTGATGTATGGGTAGTTTTTTCTGGTGAACTTTCCATGAACCTTTGCAGAGCTCAAACCAGAATTCTTCAATCAGGATTTTATTGCAGCACAGCTTCAGAATGAAACGAAGAAATGCTTGAAAACGATTGTTCAAAATAGTGCTAAATTATCGTGCACGTTTATTATTTTATAAACGTGAGCCTAGTGTGCGCTAATAAACTGCTGTAATTATAAATAATACTTCATGTGATAAGGAAGAATTATCTGATTGCTATATGAAAAAATGGGGATGGGAAGACGCGGTGCTGAAAGCTCATCGTAATAATATATATATATATATATAGCAGGTCGTTATATGTTCATGAATAACTGCACAATGATCATATTTGTCTGTGCTTCAAAGCGAAAACTTGCAAAAATGATTGAACTTTTAGTAATTTGATTCCAAATACAGCTTTCCAAACGCAACATTAGTTTATTTTTCGAAATTATTCAACAACAAAAAGAGCTATGCATGCATTCATCAAAGTTGTGACCTTTGTGTTACGTCGGAATATTTTTTCATAAAAACTCTGGCGTGGAAAAAGGCAACCAACTTCATTTTTGTGCATGACGCGCTGCGTCAATTTTCCTCCCGACGTCCGAATGGAATGAGCGCGAAATTTGAAAGAAACAAAACTAAGCGTTCCTTCATCAATCATTGTTCTTTTTTCGCGGAAGTGCCGCA